>CM042241.1:56263286-56410786 GCA_023566225.1 Romanogobio albipinnatus | reverse complement strand
GGTGCGACGCCCCTGAGCAGGTCGTAGTTTGTCCATTTTATCTTAAACGAAGGCAATTCACCAGCATCCGAACGTTCGCCTATCAACGAGTTATTCTGTTTGGCCGGTGACCGCGTGCGCACACACACACAGTGGTGAAGTGGCCGTTTGAATTGAACACAGAATCGATTCTGAATTTTTGAGAATCGATTCTGAATCGTTGGATAACGAATCACGATGCATCGTCCTTTTCTCCCACCCCTAATATACAGAGAGGAAAATAAGTATTTGAACACCCTGCTATTTTGCAAGTTCTCCCACTTGGAAATCATGGAGGGGTCTGAAATTGTCATCGTAGGTGCATGTCCACTCTGAGAGACATAATCTAAAAAAAAGAAAATCCAGAAATCACAATATATGATTTTTTAACTATTTATTTGTATGATACAGCTGCAAATAAGTATTTGAACACCTGTCTATCAGCTATAATTCTGACCCTCAAAGACCTGTTAGTCTGCTTTTAAAATGTCCACCTCCACTCCATTTATTATCCTAAATTAGATGCACCTGTTTGAGGTCGTTAGCTGCATAAAGACACCTGTCCACCCCATACAATCAGTAAGAATCCAACTACTAACATGGCCAAGACCAAAGAGCTGTCCAAAGACACTAGAGACAAAATTGTACACCTCCACAAGACTGGAAAGGGCTACGGGGAAATTGCCAAGCAGCTTGGTGAAAAAAGGTCCACTGTTGGAGCAATCATTAGAAAATGGCAGAAGCTAAACATGACTGTCAATCTCCCTCGGACTGGGGCTCCATGCAAGATCTCACCTCGTGGGGTCTCAATGATCCTAAGAAAGGTGAGAAATCAGCCCAGAACTACACGGGAGGAGCTGGTCAATGACCTGAAAAGAGCTGGGACCACCGTTTCCAAGGTTACTGTTGGTAATACACTAAGACGTCATGGTTTGAAATTATGCATGGCACGGAAGGCTTAAACCAGCACATGTCAAGGCCCGTCTTAAGTTTGCCAATGACCATTTGGATGATCCAGAGGAGTCATGGGAGAAAGTCATGTGGTCAGATGAGACCAAAATAGAACTTTTTGGTCATAATTCTACTAAACGTGTTTGGAGGAAGAAGAATGATGAGTACCATCCCAAGAACACCATCCCTACTGTGAAGCATGGGGGTGGTAGCATCATGCTTTGGGGGTGTTTTTCTGCACATGGGACAGGGCGACTGCACTATATTAAGGAGAGGATAACCGGGGCCATGTATTGCAAGATTTTGGGGAACAACCTCCTTCCCTCAGTTAGAGCATTGAAGATGGGTTGAGGCTGGGTCTTCCAACATGACAATGACCCGAAGCACACAGCCAGGATAACCAAGGAGTAGCTCTGTAAGAAGCATATCAAGGTTCTGGCGTGGCCTAGCCAGTCTCCAGACCTAAAGCCAATAGAGAATCTTTGGAGGGAGCTCAAACTCCGTGTTTCTCAGCAACAGGCCAGAAACTTGACTGATCTAGAGAAGATCTGTGTGGAGGAGTGGGCCAAAATCCCTCCTGCAGTGTGTGCAAACCTGGTGAAAAACTACAGGAAACGTTTGACCTCTGTAATTGCAAACAAAGGCTACTGTACCAAATATTATCATTGATTTTCTCAGGTGTTCAAATACTTATTTGCAGCTGTATCATACAAATAAATAGTTAAAAAAAAAAAATCATACATTGTGATTTCTGGATTTTTTTTTTTTAGATTATGTCTCTCATAGTGGACATGCACCTACGATGACAATTTCAGACCCCTCCATGATTTCTAAGTGGGAGAACTTGCAAAATAGCAGGGTGTTCAAATACTTATTTTCCTCACTGTATCTCTATCTATCTATCTATCTATCTATCTATCTATCTATCTATCTATCTATCTATCTATCTATCTATCTATCTATCTATCTATCTATCTATCTATCTATCTATCTATCTATCTATCTATCTATCTATCTATCTATCTATCTATCTATCTATCTATCTATCTATCTATTATTAACGTTGATTAATAAAATGTATATAAAAAAAGTTGTGTGTATGGGGAAACAGCACATCATATTCTAGCTACATAGACAAAAAAAAGCTAAGAACCGTTTACACATTGGAAAATAAAGACTTCACATTGGTTAATTTAGAAGCATAAAAACAAACAAACAAATTGTTATTCAAACTGGAAATAAACTATATACAGAGCGCAAGACAAGAACATTCTCCATTACTGAAGCGTGAGTTATGCACTCTCTCAAATATAACCGTTATACTAACAGACACTATCTACACTGCAGAATGAATGTCTTGCATTGTATCTGCACTTCGTTAATTAAGCGAATTCACAATTTAGAATGCAGTCAGCAGTGACTAATCTAAATGCCTCTTATTGGCCATGGCATTCATAAGCTCAACAGAAGTGTGTGTAATTGGTTATAATGATCAATGCTGCAAAAAAACATGTAAAAGGAAAGCAGTTGCAATGTGAGCAAGTCCAAATTTAATGTCATAATCAACTCATTAAAAGCTTTTCCTTTGACCTCTTACCTCCATGACCTGTGCCCGAAGTTCGTCACAGTGAGCCAGTCGGCGGGCCAGCATGCTTTGAGTGAGGTCAACCAGCAGGGCGATGAGGTTCCCCATCCCATCACCCGAGTGGGCCGAGGTGGGTACCAGGGACACAAATGTACGAGGGTCTTTGTTCTCGTAGAACAGGGCGGCATTAAGACCCTGAAGATTAAAAGAGACACGAGACAACACTTGTTAAGCTCAGCTCTCATATATTTATAAATGCGTGTTTAAAAAAACAGCACTTGCAAACATCATTAAAAAGAAAAGTAAAATGGGACTACACAAAAAGATAGTGACAACAGACCTGCTGCGCAAACTCTACGATGACAGCTTTAGCCCTCTCATCAAATTCATCCTTGGTGTTCTTCTTCTGTTTCTTCAGTGTGGCCACAACATCTGTGTCTGGACTCTTTTTCCAGTCATACAGACGGTCAATCTGAGAAAGAAACATTAGTATTCAAATACTTGTTGTAATCATCAGTATCAGCATTCAGTAGTAGTCACCATCTGGTACCTTGTTAAGTGCTACTATGAAGGGGCATTTCTTCTCTTTCAGCAGGTTGATGGACTCGAGTGTCTGTGGCTCTAAACCGTGCATGATATCCACCACCAGGATGGCGATGTCACACAGAGAACTACCCCTGTTCCTCAGATTACTGAAGGGTGGAGGAGAGAGCCATTAAACACACAAATACTATAAAAATAGTTTAAAAAAAGCTTAGTGGTTGACTGGTATGGATTTTCTACAGTATCTACACATTAAACAAATGTAATGACAGCAAGTTAATATTTAAATCATAATTTTATATTAAAATATAAAATTATATTGTTAAATACACACGCACAAAACCATTCAAAAGATTGGGATTGACAAGTTTTATTAAAAGTTTCTATTCACCAAGGTAGCATTTATTAATCTGAGCAAAAATACAGTAAACTCTTGATGTACCAACTGTGATCTTTTGACTTGACTACCCTTGTATTTTACGAATCAGTGATATTTGTCTCTGACAATTTGGTTTCCACTTATTTATACCACACTGTTGTTTTACTTTTTGGACCTCATGTTTGTTGAGGAGTATCAGAAAACTAAAATAATGTATACATAAAAAAAATCCAGTGAAACAATTTATTACAATGTAAAACAATGCAAAACAGTTTCTACTTGAATATATTTCTATTTAATATATTTAAAATGCAATATATTCCTGTGATGCAAAGCTGGATTTTCAGCATCATTACTCCAGTCTTCAATGTCACATGATCCTTCAGAAATCATTCTAATATGATGATTTGATGCTCAAGAAACATTTACTATTATTATCAGTGTTGAAAACCGTCTGTGGAAACAGAATTTTTTTCAGCATCCTTTGAAGAATAGAACTTTCAAAACAAACAGCATTTATTTGAAATGGAAACATTATATATTTCTATACTGTCAATATACTATAAATTTAATAAATCCTTGTTTAATAAAAGTATTCATTTCTTTGAATGGTGGTGTTAGTGTATATAATCTGTCAATCATTTTTATATGGCACACAAAAACACACAAAATAAAATCATACACACACACACACACACACACACACATATATAGTGCGTACCTGAAAGACTCGTGTCCAGGTGTGTCAATAATGAGCATGCCAGGAATCTTCACATTCTCCTTCTCAAACTGATTTAAACATACAAACAACAGGGTTCATACATATTTTCACCAATACATTTCCATTAATTTTCATGACTTTTGAGGCAATGACCTAATTTTCCATCAAAGTCTACGTATACATGTAAAATAACAATGTAAAAATTTTATCATAACATATCTGAAATAAAATTAATGACTATTAATGCTATTTGTTTGCTTGCTATTTGTTTTAATAAGTACAATCTGTGTGACTGTGCCAGATGCTACTCCACGCAGAGAACATACCGTCACTTGACAATGCCCGAATGCCAAGTATTTTTTTTCCCCAATTTAGGTGACTGAAATTTGTTATTCGATTTGACACCGACAAGCTTTTTGCAAGGCAGATTTATCTGTCTACGCTTTGGCTGAGAGTGCACAGAAACCCATTTCTTAAGAGAGCACGCAAACGGTCCTGACAAAAAAATGAAGAAAAAAACATGGGGAAAAAAAAACATGGGAAAACAGAAGGAGATATTGTGCGTTACAGAAAGACCCTCACATTTTTCACCATCTTGGTTTGTTCTATTATGGTGTCCAGGGGCACATTTGTGGCTCCGATCTGCTGTGTGATACCACCAGCCTCACCATCCTGAACATGTGTGTGTCTCAGCTGATGGACAGAGAAGAAAACAATAATAAACAAAAGCCACACAGGTGCTGATGTCCACCTCAGTCACTTTGAAACGCACCTTATCCAGGATTTTGGTCTTCCCTGTGTCCACATGACCCAGTACACAAACCACAGGAGATCGGAGCTTGTCCAAATTAATGTTCTTCATGTTTTCCTGCCTTCGTTTCTGCACACAAAGGAAAACATGATTTATTCCACACCACTGAGTAAAATGTATGTATATCTGTACACATTCTGAGTATCTGTACCTCTATGCGACTCTTGGCCTTGTCGTAAAGTCTCTCCTCCTTGCTTCGATCATCATCCGAATCGCTCTCGCTGCTCGACTCTGAGCTTGGCTCTTTTCCTGCTTTGTTTGTGGTCGTCTTGTTGCTGCTGACTTTGTGGTCCTCCTCATCCTCACTCTCCTCCTCTCCTTCACCCTCTTCCTCTTCTTCCTCCTCTTCATCGTCATCCTCTTCATCATCATCTTCTTCCTCACTGCCGTCCTCTTGGTCTTCAGAGGGTTTTTGTGTAGCTTTAGTGGTTTCCTTCACCTCGATGTGAACCTTCTTCATCTCTGAGTGCACAAATGTCAATTTAATCAGCGCCTGTGGCAAACTACCACTAAATGACTTTATGATTTTTAAGACATGCATCTGTGGGACAGGTTGCTTTAACCCCACCTTTCTCCTCATCGCTGGCCATGGCCTCCCAGTCGTCCAGATCAGCAGCCTCCGCCTTTGGCTCCTTAACTGTAACAATGAAAATTACAATTTTAAGAAGCCTTCATTCTTCCTTACAGTCATAAAACATGAACAGACTATTTTAATGTATATCATACAGTCACAGGACTTGACAAATTGTAGATTAGTAACTCAAAAGTTAGGCTGTAATATTCAAATGAAATAGATATGAAAGAGTCAGTAATTATTAAACGACAAAAAGGACTATCGGCATGTCAAATACTCACAGAAACTCAAAAGTTCTTATTGACACAATCTAAAATAAAAGTCTGGTTAGCCTGAAATTGCGATAGAAATATATTACTCTTATATACTAAAATAAACTTCTCAAAATAGTACAAGTAAGAAGTAGTAAAAAGTAAGAAGAAGAAAGTAGTAAGTAGTAAGTAGGGCTGTCACTTTACGTTCGAAAATCGATTGCACAATCGATCGGACCAACCAACACAAGTTTCGAAAACGAAAATAGGGAATCGATTTTAACCAAATATATACACTATTTTTGAACGAATTAAAAAAAATAAAAAAGTTATTGACAGGTATTATTAATATGTTGAAATAATTAAATCAATGCAATATTAGTCAATAAAACAATTGATTAAAATTAAGAAACAATTTATATAAAACGAAATTCACTTTAAAGAAATGCTTTAAGTGGTCAAAATAATTTCTGACCCCCATATTTCCCATCTTATGTGTCCTGTTCAATTGTAGCTAATACTCAATGTATCCTAAATTCAATTTAAAAATAACATTATTATATTTAATATTTTTAATTAAATAAATATATTTATATTTAACATATAAAACTAAATCTGTGTTTTAATGCTACATCAAGTAGCATTACTGCCAGCGCGGCATTTTGAGCGGACAACGTTTTACCGGTGAGTTCATGAGTGGAGCTCCGCACATGCTCTGGTGAGGTAGGCGGGTTTTTTTTAGTTAATTTTATTCCCTGTCGCTGTGCAGGCTCTTTTATTGTAGGCTATAGGACTGTGTAAACGCTCAATTACCCTTTTATTTAAAGGTTTAATGTAGACCCCCACCTTGCGCAGCTGGCAATGAAGTACCTGAGTGTCCCTGGAACATCAGTGCGGTCGGAGCGCGTCTTCTCAACAGCTGGGCATATTGTGAATAAGAAACGCTCTGCTCTGGACCCCGAAAATGTTGATAGACTTGTTTTCCTGTCCAATAATTTGTAATAGAGCCTTATTTGCACGTTTCATCAGTAACGCCCGCATAGCCTAAGTGTCGGTTACGTTCAATTAAAAAAACACATGGCCTGTTCGCAAGCTAATTTCATTCAAAGTTTCATTTTGAACGGTTCAATTATTATCCACACGAACTTCACATTCAGTGTAGGCTAGTAAATTGTTAAGCTTTATTTTCAACCTCTTTTCATGGGCTACAATTTTTTTGTTGTTGTTGTGGAATTTATAATCGTAAACACAGCCATGTTAAAGCCTGTAATAATGTTTTTCTTTGACGTTATGGCAGTCCACTCTGCTTAATGTTTTTTTTTTTCCCAAAATGTTGCACTCCTGTTTATCATTGTGCACAAAATAAATCATCAGAAATATTGCTGACTTGTGCGTCTCAAGCGCCCTCTTTACTTTCATCCTAATGCCCGTTAGTTGTCCGTGGATTGGCGTAGGCTATATTTAGCGTTGAAAATGAAAACGTCATTTAAAATCGATTTTAAAATCGATTCAATGAACACTTGTGTCTCAAAAATCGAACAGGATTTTTTTACAAAAGTGACAGCCCTAGTAGTAAGAAGTAGTAGTGATCGACCAATATATTGGCCGGCTATATATCGGGTTTTTACATGCATCAGCCGAAACACGGCTGCTGTAATCGCCGATAGTTTTTTCCCAGCATTATTTATAGACAGGCAGCTCTGTGCTGCTGGAGACGCTGCAGTTCATGTGTAGACCATGCACTGCCCCTTCCCCACTTGCACTTGCGTTATTCAAAGCGAGAAACCGGAAGAGCTACAGGGATATAAACAAAGCACCTCATAATCTCGCTAACCACAGAGGATCACTTCAGTTTTTTTTCTCGTGCACTGGTTCGCTAGCTGAACAGCCAATCAGAATGATCAGATGGCCCGAGTGACCAACAAGCGGCGACGCCAATTCAACATGTCGAATCGGCTGAAAAATAGCCGACAGTGCGGAACAAACTTAGTTGGCCTACACACGAAAACCACCCGACGGCCAACCGTCGGCTTGGTGTGTTCCAGGCTTTAAAGGGACAGGCAGCCTAATAAACGTGCCGCTCTCTATGTTGTTAATGTTACTCAAATAACAAAAGACAAGGAGAATATCTTACTGCTCTTGACTGATTAACTTATTAATGTGCATTTAATTTTTACAATGAAGATTATCCAAAGTTATTTTAAATTTGATTACTTTGTTTCTTTATTCTGTTTCTTACCTCAACACCTGAACAATTAAAAGAAGTCTGTTTGGTTTGTATCTTTTTCTATTGTATTTGTGCTATTAGTCATTTGTTTATTTGTTCTTATTTTATTACAGTTTACTTGTCTTTTTGATATTGAATTTATCATTTGAAATCAGTATAGTACAGTCAGTGTGCACTTTATTATGCTGCTTGCTTGTTGCTACTGTGTGCAATAGTGTAATTATTTTATTTATGCTTAAATATTTATTTTCAGAATTTTAATTTTGCTTAAATATTTATTTTCAGCACTGAATTCTTTTTTTTTTTACTTGTTATATCTCACCTGTTTTTACTATTTGTTAAATATGTTTTTTTAGTTCAATAAATATTCCTTTTTTAAATTGAGACAAGAAAAGTAAAGAAAATTGGCAGCCCGTATCGGTCATCGGCTAAGGCAAATGAAAAAAACAACAACAAAAAAACAAGAAAGTAGTAAGAAGAAAGAGGTAAGCAGAAAGAAGTAGTAATAAGAAAGTAGTAAGAAAGTAGAAGAAAGTAAGAAGAAGAAAGAAGTAGTAAGAAAGAAGTAGTAAGTAGTAAGAAGAAAGTAGTAAAAAGTAAGTAGTAAGAAAGTAGTAAGTAGTAAGAAGAAAAGTAGTAGTAGTAGTAGTAGTAGTAGTAGTAGAAGAAGAAGAAATAACTTTGATTTTATATGATTACTATTTTAATTTATACAGTAATGTTTTATTATTATTTATTGATTACATTTTAAATAGTTACATTTTATGAATTCAATTGGTCAGACCTGGGGCACGTTCAAAGCTCAAACCGGTGCGCAACGTTTTGCTACGGTTTTCGTTTTGTCGGGGCTGAACGCAGCCATGCTGTTTACTGACTAAAACATAAATAAACCATTAAAATGAAATTCCAGAAAAATTAAGAAAACACTGAATTTATAGGGGGCTGGACAATTTAGGGAAAAATAAACAGATTTCATAGGGCCCTAAATTTGAGAAATCAAAGTCAAGTTTAATTATTTTCATATTAAATCTGAGTAAATCTAGCAGAGCTTTCTGTGATTGGTCCTTACCTGGCTCCGCTTCAGGCTTGTCTACTTTCATCTCTTTTGTGATTGGCTGAGGTGTCTCTGCTTTAGGTAATGTCACTTCTGAAGTTTCTAATATAGCACAAAAAAAATGTTAGGACATTTTAACCATCTTTGATTACTGCAGGGAGCAAGTCAGGATCAATCGGGATCTAACCTTCAGGAGTTTGTGCTGCTGGCTTCTTTTTTCTCTTGTCAGAGTAAACAGGCTTCTTCTTTGGCATTGCATCTTTGGATGGCACTTCAACACCTGAAAGGAAGCCAACAACACCACCAGGTTAAAAAAAAAACATCATCATCATAACTTCATCGTAAGCACTATCAGACATGTTCTCACCCTGAGCCTGCAGTGCTCGCAGTGTGGCTTCTGCTCTGGCTCGAGCCTCTTTCTGAGCCTTGGTAAGGAGTTTTCCCTCCTTCTTTAGTCTTTCTTTTCTCTCCTTATCCTTTTGCTTCTTCTTCTCCTTCCGCTCGGCCTCTAGACGCTCCTGTGGATGAAGGTTTCAGAGATGAAGGAACCATAATAATTTTTGACAGCACGATCTTGAGTGACTGTCTTTCCACTGACCTGCTCCAGTCTCTGAGCCTCCAGCTCCTCCAGCCGCTTCAGTCTCTCCTCCTCGTCTCTTTTGGCTCGTTCCTCCTCTTCCTTCATTTTGGCGAGGGCCTCCTGCATGGCTTTTACAGTTGCTTTGCTGGGACCCTTTTTCTTGTCTTTCTCCTCCTTCTCGCCTTTCTTCTTCTTCTTGTCCTTTTTCTTTTTATCCCCCTCAGCCTCCTCTGTAGAAAAGCAGAGAAGAGGGAAAATGAGTTTGAGAATAAAGAAACAGTGATCATGTAGGCTTGAAAAAACCCAGGCAAGCATCTTGGATATCAATCAGTGTGGCTCGGACATTATCAACTAATTTATTGTCTTAACAAACCTTAGGACTTGGTTATATATATGGAATATTCACAATTATGATGCCTTTAATCATCTTTTTTATCAAGTTTTGGTTACACTATTTTAAGGTGTCATTTTTATATTTAAATACTGAGTAATATTAATTAACTACATGTACTTACTATAGGGTTAGGGTAGGATTAGGGTTTGGTTGAGGGTTAGATGCATGTAATTATGCTTAATATATTGTTATTACTATGGTAAGTACATGTAACAAGGACACAGTAAAATAAAGGTGTAACCCAAGTTTCCTATGGATCGTGTTTGACAATTTATCATCACTCCTTATCTCAAAACTTTAATAGTGTTTGATTTAAACTTCAGTAGAAAAAATGGCTATATACTACAGATCAATAGTTTGGATTCAGTAAGATTTGTTGATTCTTAATGGATTCAGTAAGAAAGGGTGCATTTAATTGATTAAAAGTGACAAAAATAATAAGCAGCAATACTGCTTTTCAACATTGATATGATGTTTCTTGAGCACCAAATCAGCATCTTAGAATGATGATAAAATATATTCTAAACGAAAACAGTTATTTTAAATTGTGATAGCATTTCACAGTACTTCTGTAATAACCAAATTGTAATAATATTACAATTAGGTGTGCAATATTCCAATATTCCAGCCATGGTGTGCAAAAGAGACTTCTTTCGAAAACATTACATTGATTTATTACAATAAATTAATAAATGTTATCACGTAGATAAAAAAAGTCATAAAAATGCAAAACAAATATGCTTGCCATGAAGGGCCAATAATTTTGAGACTGCAGAAGTCATTAAAAGTTGCATTTTCAGCTGAATTTGGGGAAACCACTTTAAACATTTGTTGTGTTGAGCTATTTTGATTACTTTTGTTTGATTTGCTCATTGCAAACAGCTGAAAATCTGTAAATTTTGCCAATAAACCTGATTTGCAATGGGGGTTGAATAATTTTGATTGCAACTATATACACTGTATATACACACACACGCATATATATATAGTGACACTCCAGTGAACAATGTACTATAGAAAATCTGACCTTCTCCCTGGACGTCAGCTCCATCCTGCTCCACTGAAGCCACGCTCTCTAATTTCTGGCTCTCTGTTGAAAGTGTGGTATCCGGTTTCCCTCCATCCTTCTTTGAGACCTCTTCCTCTTTCTCTCTCTTAGCCCTCAACTTGGCCCTCTCCTCCTCTTTCTTCTTCTTCTCCCTCTCTTTTTTCTCTGCTTTCTTCTGCGCAGCGGTCTTCATCTTGAAGGCCGGGTCTTCTCTTTCGTCCTCCTCGCTGTCTGGTTTGTCTTTGCCTTTACCTTTCTTCTTCTTGCGAGTGGTTTGAGAATCATCATCCGAGTCGTCATTGTCGGCCGCTCCTCCAGCCTTCTTTGCACCACCAACTTCATCTTCCTCTTCCGAGTCAGATGCGCCCTTTCGCTCGCCTTTCTTTTTAGCCTTGGGTTTCTGCCGTGACTGCGAGCCCTCGTCCTCAGAGTCTGAAGCAGGACCTGCAGGAGCGGGAGCCGCCACCGGTTTGGCGTCTTTCGTCCTGTGCTCGTTCTCCATGTTGTTCTGACCCTGATCTTCATCACCTTCCTCATCCTCCAGATTCACCTTCTTACCCTTCTTGGCCTTCTTCTTGTCAGCTTTAGTCAGGGTGGGCTCAGGTTCAGCATCCTCTACTGAATCGGATTTCTAAGAGGAAAACACACAGAGGAATTGCTTTTAATGGCACATGACTCAAATTATAGCATCTGCATTATTAGAAGAGGGAGGGAAAAAAGAAAACCTGTGCTGAACACATGCTTATCAGTTTGTGTTAGGGGTGTAACGATACATGTGTCACGATTCGATACAAATCGCAATACTGAACTCACGATATGATGCTATCGCGATATTTTAAGGCAAAATAAAGGAGAGGGTTATTTATTATTATTAAAATAATATTAAAGGGTTAGTTCACCCAAAACTAAAAATTGTCCCATAATTTACTCACCTTTACGGCTATCCTAGGTGTATATGACTTTCTTCTTTCAGCCAAACACAATCGGAGATGTATTAAAAAAAGTCCTGGCTCTTCCAAGCTTTATAATGGGAGTGAATGGTACCATAGATTTTAAAGCCCAAAAAAAGCACATCCATCCATCACGAATGTAATCCATACTTAATAAAGGGGTTAATAAAGGCCTTCTGAAGCAAAGCGTTTTAAAAGGGAATGTCTAATTCTATTTCATGCATTCCGACTTATTTACACTGTTAAAGAGATGGATTGTCGTGTTAAACATGGCCAAAGTAAAAAAAAAACGTTATATTTTGTATGACGTTATAAAGGGCGGAATTCATTGTATGGTCACGCCTTTGTATGGGCGCACACACAGCGAGAACAAGAACACGCCCATCAATCTGCTTAATTTGGGTTTTTTAAGAAGTCGTCGGCAGCGCTACACAGGACTTGCTTGAGAAAGATTTGTAATTTTGTTTTTAGAACATGAAATCAACAATGTCACTAAAGAAGTGTGTTTTTGGTTGTGAGAGAAAGATAACCTTGTTCAGCTTCCCAAGGAGCCCAGCGCTAAGGGAACAGTTGATGCCGTTGTTTCTCTGGGGCAGCAATGGAGTTGTGCAAGAGTGTTTGTTTGTTTGTTTGTTCCTTCCTTCCTTCCTGGCATTTCCCATCGTGTCTCTTCAAAATACTTGGATTTGGATTAGACCACTCGATTAATTATTTTTACAATGCCTTTATGACATTTTTTGGATCTTTTAAGTTTTAGAGATTTGGACTTTAAATGGAGGGACCAAAATTTCTTTTAAGTATCATAAAAAAATATCTTCATTTAGTTCAAGTTGAACAAAAATCTTATAGCTTTGAAACGACATGAGGGTACATGATGACGATTTACATTTTTGGGTGAATTATACCTTATAAATACAGTAAGCCAAGCCTTAGATAAAACCAAATCTACATTGCGAATCATATCCTTTTTTATATTGCGATCTCTCAATATAATGATGTATTGCTACACCCCTAGTTTGTGTAACTAAATACCTTTGCTGTTTCTTTTTCTGGTTTTCCTGCTTGGTTTTCTAATGACAGGCGCTCCAGTTCTTTCTGGATTTCATCCTCACTGCAAGAAAAAGAGGTAATCAGTAATTCCCAAACATTTACACTACTGATTTTTTTCATGTAAACTAATACTGTTATTCAGCATTTTATTCACATATTAAATCTATCAGTGACAGTAAAGACATTTATAATGTTACGAAATATTTATATTTAAATTATTTTCTATTCATCAATGAACTTGTATGTTTGCATTGTTTTATGAGCATCAAATCATCATATTAGAATGATTTCTGAAGGATCATGTGACATTGAAGACTGGAGTAATGATGCTGAAAATCCAGCTTTGCATCACAGGAATACATTAAAATAATTAAAATAGAATACAGTTATTTTATTTTTACGTTGTAACATTATTTCACAATACTACTGTTTTACTGTATCTTTAAACAAATAAATGCAGCTTTGGAGGGGAGTATAAGAGAATCTTTTAACAATATTAAATAAATCTTGACCCTTAATTATTTGGAGGGTAACTGTATAGAAAGGGAACATCTATTTAAGCATATCAACTGTGTCAGTGTTGGAGGAAAGAGACAGAGACTTACTCATAGTCTTCTTTCTTTACTTTTTTTTTCTTGCTCTTCGATTTGTTCTGCTCCTTGCCTGCTCCTGCTCCTTCAATCTCTGCCGCAAGTGCGTCGATGTCAACCCCGTCGTCTTTGGCCCTATGAAATTCAGAAAAATTTGACTGAGGAACTTTAAAGAACTTTTTCCCCACGTATTTTAACTTTGAGATCTTCTACATGGTAGTGCATTTCTAAAAGTTGACTAAAAAAAATTAACCAGACAAACACACTTAACATTTCAGTTCACCTCTTCAAGGACTATAACTATAGCCAATCACATGATTCCCCCTAATGCCAGTGATCTTTCTGTTCAAACAGAAAATGTGTCTCTACAAGAAAAAATAACTTGTCAAGTAATTTGATGCATTTAAACAACTTTAGAAATGTTTTGAGAAAGCCAATAGAAATATACATAAAACTCAAATATTTGATGAAATTGGGTTAACACACATGTAAGATGCAATAAAACAATTAACCTCTGACTAAATGCAGACCACCAGGAATGATTAACTAGCAACTATCCAGGAAAACTCACATCTGTCACCTGGCTTTACATCACACTTTCACAAAAAAAACTACCATTATTAACCAGTGGTGCAAGACAAACTCATCAATCAGCATTACACCAGCAGTACATATGCATATTACACCCCATAAACCACTCTAGATAAACAATGAAAGCACATATCAATATTTACAATACATTGATTTATATTAAACGCCTAAACACAAGCACCTTACCTGTCAAGTAAAACACAGCAATGAGGAAGAAGTGAAATTGTGCTGCTTATATAGTGGAGTCTAAAGCCCTCCTTGCATGCTTGTTGCATCAGAAAGGAAAAATCACCGTTTACTGGCCTGTCGTCACAGGGAAGAACCCTCTCACGTATAAAAAAATCTCAGCAACCACAGAGCAGGTAATGAAAGACCAACTAATAGAAATATGGACAAATGACTTAAACGGAGGAAAGATAGGGGGACGTTTAGTAAATCCAAAAATGTGTTTTAGCAGACCACACTTCTTTGACAAATGCAAAACCTTTTCAAAAGTCGGTAATAGTTAAGTAACCGGTAATCTTGTTTTGATGCAACTGAAAGTCGATAATTCATGGCTGGATCTCATGACATCTGAGATTACTGGAACAGGGAATGACATAGCAACCAGCACTAAAGGGTTAGCACAGGGTTAACACAATCATTAGGGTGCTAATCAACTTAACCACCTCCAGCAAGGCCAGAAGAGCAAGAATATGCTCAGCATCAGACCCGGCTAAATTTAGCCATTCAAGCGACTATAAAGCGTAAGGAAAACACAGGTGAAACTAGGTCAAACTACTCTCCCACATTGGGCATTCAACATAATAAACAAAAAACAAACCACAGCTTATAGAACAGTAGAAAATAAACATTTCATCAATTAAATTATTAGAATCAGACATAAATCGTTTCCAAGCTTCAGATTTTGACCAATGAATTTCCTACAAATATATATATTAATTTCAGACCAATTGGCTATAGAAGGGTTGCTAATTTCTGTCATTCCAGACCTGTGGTGCCAATGCATTCAATAGTTAATGATTACAAAACACACATGAACTTATAGACAAGTAAGGCTCAGATGTTGCAGAAACCCTGACGAAATGCATACATACAAAATACAGCCTGAATCACATTTATTGTTTATCATAAGCCCTCGATATTGTCTAAATGTGATAGGTGCAGTCCATTTTCACGATCACACACCCCTTGATCTCAGTGGGAAAGTTCACCCAGCCCAATACAGCTGGTGACAGACTGTCACGGTCCTGGAAACATTTACCATGGCATTTCCACATCCTCACATTTCTAACGGTTATCGTTTTTGTGCCGAGCTTTGACACCCTCCAGATTTGTACCCCCCTGAGTCCCGGGTAGATTTATGGATAGGTGTGTGGGTGGGGTTAGGATTATAGCAGGGAATAATTTAGCAGGCAGGTCAAATAAGGCACAACATCGTTTCTACACGAACAAAGATCGATGGCATCCCATAGAAGAGCGTTTTACTGAAGACAATGCGGAACCGTCGGGCAGCACAATGGAAACGGATGATGTTGCACTGCCGGGCGAGGAATCAGATACTGCGTGTAACACACAGAGGCCACTGTCCTTAAATACTAGTGTCTTCTGTGCTCGGACAGTGCCTGATATGACAGCAGAAGTGAAGAGCATCTAATCTAAGACTCACAGCTGGTGAACCTCGACTCGGGGGGGCTGGCAAAACCTGCTCGTGTCTCATTTTAAAGACCCAAACGCGACAAATAAGCAGTGCTTACAATAAATGACCCACTCAGCCTCGTGTCTACACCTGTATTAGTACATGTCAGTGATCTCCTGATGATATTCTTCTAGTTAAGTGGTCAGTACGGTAATGATCAAGACAGGCCTAGCAACAGCGGCACATGAACTCATGCCCATCAGCAGCTAGCCAGGTGGCTAACAGTGTGTCTTCTTAAACATCGCACTGCTGTCAAGATTACAAACAGCACAGCACTTAACAGTAGTCCGTGTTACGCACTCGCCCGTGTCCTAACTTACCCATCATCTCCCTTATTTTTCTGTTTCTTTCCCATTATGTGTGAATGGCTGTAACCTCCTCGTTGCGATGCAGTGTAGTCGGTGTTAGCGCGTCAAGTTAGTCGTGCTCGCATCGCGCATGCGCACTTGGCAATGAGTAATGGCGCACGGCGGCCTCATAGCAGACCTTTAGCGCATCTGGATAGTCCATTCGGCTACTTATAAAAAGGATGTGTTATGTGTACGATGATTGTAATGAGATTTCGGCGTTTTGACTTAAAAAATAATAGCTTTCTTGTGCTGGTTTTCAAACAAACCGCATAAAATACACAAAAGAAGACCTTATAGAAAAGAATAACAGTATATGCCATCTACATGGCTTACTAGTCAGCGCTAAACTGCGTGTCAGGAACAGGCGAACGCGACAGGAGCGCCGCGCATGGCAAGCATGGGTCTATGGTCTCAATCAGCTCCCTAGTTCAGTAGTCAGGGCACTGATCAGGGATCAGCCCATTGACTTATGTCCTGATCAGTGCCCTGACTACTGAACCAGGGAGCTGATTGAGAAGCATACCATGTTACCAGCTACACTTTATCCTCCTGGGACCCAGAAAAAATGTTTTTTGAATTTAGTATTTTTTCCATGTCATTACATTGTTGAGAGCATAAGAAACAAATGGGGGGAAAAAACATTTTTGAATTATATTTTATTAATATGTTATATGTTGACACCAGGACTCAGTTGTTTAAAAAATGAAATTACGTGAGATCACATGTATAGGCAGAACCATGGGATTTATTTTTAATTCACCAAGACATTTATAGGTTTCAGGATTTTTTTTTTTTTTTAACAAACTTTGTTTAAAGATGATTCTGAACTATATCCTCCTGGGACCCAGACAAAAAAAGTTTTTTGAATTTAATATTTTTTTTTTTATGTCATTACATTGTTTAGAGCATTAGAAACAAATGGGGGAACATTTTTTTTTTTTGAAAAATGATATTTTATTCATATGTTATGATATGTACTCTGTAGTTGACAGCAAGACTCAGTTGTTAAAAAAATTAAATGACATGAAATTGCATGTATAGGCAAAAACAATGGGATTTATTTTTAATTCACGAATCAATTTTTAGGTTTCAGGGTTTTTTTTAAACAAATTTTATTTAAAGATGATTCTGAACTATGTTATGAAAGATATAATGAAATGCATTCATATACCATTTTACTTTATTAAATATGTGGGTAAAATGGCCTTGGATTTTCCCATTCAATACAATGTATCTTCACTGCATCTAATTTGCATATTAATGTGTTCTTGGTGCAACATGTAATGAAAAAAGAAGTGTAATAATGGGAGGAAAAATGTACAACATTTTCATAATAATATCTAATATTTCATAGGAATATTGATATGTAATTTCTTTCCCTTTTCACTTGTTATGTCTCCAAAATGCCTGATAAACATGATTTAAATCCTGGTGTCCTCTACAGTGGTCATTTATGAAATCAATGCCCTGTATAACAGAAAGTCATATTTTGATTAGAAACCCCATAACATTTTCCTGAGATATTGATTTATAACAAACAATTTGAAAATTAATCAGATTTAAATTATAATTACAAATCATATTTCCATAAGAGTGCTAAACATTAATGGCAGCCGTTTTTAAAGACCAAGAAGAAGTTGTTGTCCTGGTGAAACCTCCAAACATTTGGTATTTCTGCAAAGCCCCGAATGTGCTCTTTACAGGACATCCAGACTGACATGTACGATCTCAGAGAAATTCACTAAAATATAACGTCCACCACAGTGGACAAAAGTCTATTCTTAGGTCCCAGGAGGATATGAACGATATAAAGAAATGCATTTTGAAATACCATTTTACTTTATGCAATATGTGGGTAAAATAGCCATACTTGGATTTTCTCATTCAATACAATGTATCTGTACACTGCATCTCATTTGCATATTAATGTGTTCTTGGTGCAACATGTAATAAAAATAGAAGTGTAATAATGGGATTAATAATTGGCAACATTTTCATAATAGTATCTAATATTTCATAGGAATATAATTTCTTTCCCTATTCACTTATGTCTCCAAAATGCCTGGTGTCCTCTACAGTGGACATAACCTGTTCTGTAACAGAAAGTCATATTTTGATTAGAAACCCCATAATATTTTCCTGAGATGTTGATTTATAACAAACAATTGGGAAATTCATCCGATTAAAAATTATAATTACAAAATATTATCATATTTCCAAAAGAGTGCTAAACATTAATGTCAGCCGTTTTTAAAGGCCAAGAAGAAACTGTGACATGTATGATGTCAGAGAAATTCACTATAAATATAATGTCCACTACAGTGGACAAAAGTCTATTCCTGGTCCCAGGAGGTTATGACAAAAACATAATCATATATATGTGTCTGTAAAATAAGTTTTACTTTTTTTTTTGTTTTTTTTTGTTGAAAAAGGGGTAGGGTAATTAAAATATTATTATTAATGATATAATGATTAATATATAATATAGTATAGCTTACACTACCAGTCAGAAGTGGAAACATTGAGGTTTTTTAATGTTTTTGAAAGTAGTCTCTTAATCTCACCAAGGCTGCATTTATTTGATCAAAAATAATGAACTGGTTTCTGTTGTAATATATTTTAAAATGATTCCTGCACTGTAAAAAAATATTGTTGGTTTAACTTAAAAAAGTAAGTAACTTGGTTGCCTTAAAATTTTGAGTTCATTGAAATTAATTTTTTTTAGTTAATACTATGAAGGAAATTGGTTTAATAAATAGAAACTCAAAATATTATTGTATCTGAACCACATAAATAAAAAAATAAATAAATGTGACAAATCATGAAAATAGCACAATTTGGAATGTTTCACTGCATTATTACAAATAAAACACACAATTAGGCAATTGTCTTACAAAATCTTTTAATAATATTTGAATAAAGAGTGATGTCGATTCTCAAAAATGTCCATTGTATTAACTCAATTTTTTAATTTCAATGAACTCAAAATTTTAAGGCAACCAGGTAACTGACTTTTTAAATATTTTTTTTGTACAGTGTGATGGTAAAGATGAATTTTCAGCATCATTACTCAAGTCTTCAATGTCACATGATCTTTCAAAATTCATTCTAATATGATTTGCTGCTCAAGACACATTTCTTATTACTATTAAACAGTTGTGTGAGATCAATATTACACTGTAAAAAAAAAATCAGGTCTCCAATTGAACATTTTCTAGTGACTGATCACATCTAAATTTTTTAGTTGGCCAAAGTGATTTTCTGTTAATCAAATTGCATCAATTCACAGAAATTCAATTTGGCCAACTGAAAAATTTAGATGTGATCGGTCACTAGAAAATTTTCAATTGGAGACCCGATTTTTTTTAACAGTGTAGGCAAAACATGGCACTCGCTGTAAACAAAAAAACCTGGGCCCGTATTTATCAAGCTTCTCAAAGTGCCATTTTAGTCTTAAGTGCTGAGAATTCGTGAATTTTACTCCTACTTTCAAACTTAAGTATAAAAGCAAGATCACTCTCTACCAGTTATTTAAGACAGCTCGAGAGGTCTCTCAAGTGGTTAGGAGTTGCCAGTAGGGGCTTGTGATGGCACTGAGGAGAGAATCTTTCAGGAGAGGAAAGATAAATGTTTTTGAAATATTTGACGACGAGTGGTTTGGACTGAGAAAGCTTCATCTTTTTCAGCCCTGGTTAATGTTGCCATTTATTTTAAATAATTTAAACATTTAAATTCTGCTGTTCGAATAATTCGGCAAACATAGCGCTTCTTCCTCCCACCAATTCTGTATTCTTTTGGATTATATAATAAAATCTAGCCAATATAGGCAGGTCAGTTAACAGCACACAGGTTTAAAATGTGTAATTTGTAAGACATGGTGGAAAATGTGTTTATTTTTCATTTCCAATGTGAATATCATAATGGATTCTCTTGAAAATTCTTTATTGTGTGTTGAATGCAAACTTCCCTCAATTCCACCATTCAATGTGAATTTATCTGAGAATATTCTTAAATAAGGACATCTATTCTGTGATTGGTCCATGCCTATGACATCATCCAAAATCCTGTTTGTGGCAGAGCAGTGTCGTAAATCAACTCTAAGACTGACAATTAAGATTTAGTCCTACACTTCACTTAAAAGTATGAACGAAATGCTTGATAAATACGGGCCCAGATTTAAACAATAAGACTAACTGTGTTGAGTAGGGCGACCACATTTTGATTACCAATGAGATACTCAAAGTTTACTAAAAGATTCCTTATTAATTTCAATACATTTAAAGTATGCCCCCTCTGTATGGGGGGCCAGGACATGACTTGAAAACAGGACATGTCCTTGGAAAACAGGACGTTTGGTCACCCTAGTGTTGAGCTATATAACAATGATTAGTTTTCTGTCGATGAATGTATCCAAACAGTTGCTCACCTGTCTAATAAAACACATAATACATTAAAGCGTCTTTGGTGTTTCCATGGTTTCTACAAAACCAAACCAGAAATCGAGGGTAAGGCGGGTATGATGTCATTGATAGACAACGCACAGACACGGTCCGTGTCCTAGTTAAAATTGCTTACTTCTCTGGATTTATACATTCTTGGAAACATTTGGGAGTACAATGCAAGTACACAAGTCAACAAAATATATAACATTGTTCTAGTGGTTTTTGGATATTTTAATCCACAAATCTTACATATTGTGCCTTTAGTGGTTCAAATATGCTAATTACATCTGTAGTACTAGAATCTCAGCCCAATGTCATAGAATTAATAGCAGTTTTTGTGTTTTTCATATCAAATCTCTGCATTTGTGGATAAATTGTGCCTGCAGGAGAACCCTTTAAAGTGAACGGCCATGGTTTTTGAAACAAGCATCACAATGTTTTTATCTGATTTCATTTTTATTCACATTACTGAAAGCACGCCATCACACAATCTATGAATCTTCTCAGCAACAGCTGCTCTCATTGAACGAGTCCTCATGAACGCCGCCACCAGCACTGCAGCTTCATTTGGACAGAATTTGCTGCCATTGAGAGTTGATGTAAACTCGTTGACCGTCTCTGGAGGAAGCCAGTCTTCAGGGATTTCCATAGCACAATGTTCTACAGTACCGTTTTTGATGTCCATGTCAAGCTTAATATTCACATCATCTACCACTAAAGATGTGCAAACACTGAATTTTGGAGTTTTGCCATAAGTCCATTCCCACATTTGAATATCCGTTGTCATCTTATGAATGCCAGGCATGAGAGCTTCATGAGTGGGGTCCACTGTGATGACTGGGCTGTCAAAGCCAAATTCATTATTGTACTGGGAAGCGATAGCCTCCATGATAGTGTTGGAGTCAAGAGTGGGATCCACATCGGAGAGGTTCTGGACAGGGGAAGGAACGCTTGGGGTAGCATTGCTCCTGATGACTTCAGAAGCGTTACTCTTCAGAACTGAGGACAATACTGAACGATCCACAGAACACAGCAATGTACAGTGATGATATGCAGAGGTTCTGCCTAATTTCGCAGCAGTGCCCGAAATCTTGTGATGCCCATTCAACAAAATATCAAACCTGTCTGTTGCAGCGACATCTAGATCGGGTCGCATTGCTTTTAATGCACTTGTGACGACTTTGAGATTTCTGTGACGGTCGTATTTCTTCTTGGAGGTGAAGAAGGTCATGTTGATGTTTCCAAAATCATGGAAAACCGTCCCACCTCCACTGCGACGTCTCGCTAGCGGGATCCCCAAGCGCCTCATCAAGGGAAGGTTACACTCCTGCCAGGGGTTTTGATGTCTGCCTATGACCACCACAGGGGAATTTCTCCATAATAACAATATGCTTCTGTTTTGCAGATCAACGTGATCGTGAATCCAGTCTTCTAAGGCTAGGTTCTCAAATATGCCAGATGACGCAGATTTTAGGATGATGCCAGCTTTTCCCATGTCATCTAAGTAGGTTGACAAAGTGCTTTTGAGGCGAACTGACCCAGAGAGGACACATGCCCTGTTTGACAGTCTCAAAATCATTGCTGACTTTTAATCGCCGAAATGTTGTAAGGCTCTTAATACATCACAGACTATTTGATTCTGATGTGTGCAGCGAATACTTTCGAGACAATATCGCACATTAAAAACAAAACAATCCGTACAGGTTATGTACCGCTTATTCCCATGCCTTCAGCAGGGGCACGTTACCATTGAGTACCGGGTCAACAACAGGATCACGTTTCCTTACAAATCATAATAAAAGTCCTGCACGACGAAATTGAATGATAAAAAAAAAAAGATTATTCAATTATTTAATGTTAATTAAATAAAAGGAATATGTTAATAATAATATAAACGCGTCCTCGGGAAATGTCTTTATAATTTAATCCAAAAAATGTATTCGTGATGCTCTTTTAATTTGACATCTAACGTTAGTTCTAGAGGCAGGCGTTTGATATCATCTTTATATCCAATTTTTTGGGGGGAGATTACAGTACAGCAGCTTTCCAGTGACTCCTAAATCCAAGGAAACTCTTTTTAAAATATTCAATGGTGTATATATACCCTTCAAGTGATTTAAGACACCGGTTTAGTTTTGAAGAAAATGCCTAGTTTCTGTCAAGTTGACACAACTGATCATCTTTTTTTCTTGTGTGTTTTCAAATATTTAATGGGAAAATATGCCTTTTTGGTTGGAGACAAAGATTCAGTCACTGCCAACTTTTGATAGGAAACATATTATATTTGGTATGCTATCTATGATTTTTTTTTTTTTTAAATTACAAAAAAAGTTCATTAATGTAATGTTAATTCCATCATTGAAAATTAAAAATTCCCAGAAACTTGTTAGAATAATAAGAGACCTTGATCTCTTAGAAGAGCAATGAAATGACCCCTTCTTGTTTAGTTTTTTGTTTAGTTTTTTGTAATTATATTATGTGTATATTTATCTAATGAGTGCATTGCTTAATACTTGTTTTATTTGTATTCATCAATGCCTTTGTAGATGTATATTTTCGTTCTGTTTTGTTCTTCGTGTTCAATAAAACATATATATATATATACACACAGTGAGGAAAATAAGTATTTGAACACCCTGCTATTTTGCAAGTTCTCCCACTTAGAAATCATGGAGGGGTCTGAAATTGTCATCGTAGGTGCATGTCCACTGTGAGAGACATAATCAAAAAAAAAATCCAGAAATCACAATGTATGATTTTTTAACTATTTATTTGTATGATACAGCTGCAAATAAGTATTTGAACACCTGAGAAAATCAATGTTAATATTTGGTACAGTAGCCTTTGTTTGCAATTACAGAGGTCAAACGTTCCCTGTAGTTTTTCATCAGGTTTGCACACACTGCAGGAGGGATTTTGGCCCACTCCTCCACACAGATCTTCTCTAGATCAGTCAGGTTTCTGGCCTGTCGCTGAGAAACACAGAGTTTGAGCTCCCTCCAAAGATTCTCTATTGGGTTTAGGTCTGGAGACTGGCTAGGCCACACCAGAACCTTGATATGCTTCAGAGCCACTCCTTGGTTATCCTGGCTGTGTGCTTCGGGTCATTGTCATGTTGGAAGACCCGGCCTCGACCCATCTTCAATGCTCTAACTGAGGGAAGGAGGTTGTTCCCCAAAATCTCACAATACATGGCCCCGGTCATCCTCTCCTTAATACAGTGCAGTCGCACTGTCCCATGTGCAGAAAAACACCCCCAAAGCATGATGCTACCACCCCCATGCTTCACAGTAGGGATGGTGTTCTTGGGATGGTACTCATTCTTCTTCCTCCAAACACGTTTAGTGGAATTATGACCAAAAAGTTCTATTTTGGTCTCATCTGACCACATGACTTTCTCCCATGACTCCTCTGGATCATCCAAATGGTCATTGGCAAACTTAAGACGGGCCTTGACATGTGCTGGTTTAAGCCTTCCGTGCCATGCATGATTTCAAACCATGACGTCTTAGTGTATTACCAACAGTAACCTTGGAAACAGTGGTCCCAGCTCTTTTCAGGTCATTGACCAGCTCCTCCCGTGTAGTTCTGGGCTGATTTCTCACCTTTCTTAGGATCATTTAGACCCCACGAGGTGAGATCTTGCATGGAGCCCCAGTCCGAGGGAGATTGACAGTCATGTTTAGCTTCTTCCATTTTCTAATAATTGCTCCAACAGTGGACCTTTTTCACCAAGCTGCTTGGCAATTTCCCCGTAGCCCTTTCCAGCCTTGTGGAGGTGTACAATTTTGTCTCTAGTGTCTTTGGACAGCTCTTTGGTCTTGGCCATGTTAGTAGTTGGATTCTTACTGATTGTATGGGGTGGACAGGTGTCTTTATGCAGCTAACGACCTCAAACAGGTGCATCTAATTTAAGATAATAAATGGAGTGGAGGTGGACATTTAAAAGGCAGACTAACAGGTCTTTGAGGGTCAGAATTCTAGCTGATAGACAGGTGTTCAAATACTTATTTGTAGCTGTATCATACAAATAAATAGTTAAAAAATCATACAGTGTGATTTCTGGATTCTTTTTTTTATGTCTCTCACAGTGGACATGCACCTACGATGACAATTTGAGACCCCTCCATGATTTCCAAGTGGGAGAACTTGTAAAATAGCAGGATGTTCAAATACTTATTTTCCTCACTGTATATATATACAATTCTTTTTTTGGGGGGAGATTTTTTTTTCAAGTTTTTTCATTGCAGTTTTTTATTGCAATTTTAACAAACAGAAAATACAATAACACACAAACAATCTTTCAGACAATAAACAAATTATGGTAATAATTTTAATTACAGTTTTACCAAAAAGATGATACAATAACGCAAGCAATCTTTCAGACAATAGACAGTTATGTCTCAATATTCAACAAGAAATATTATGTAAACAAGCCTAAATAACCATTGAAAAAATACTTAAAAATACTTAAAAAAGAAAAAAGGGTGAGGGACATAACAATTACGATATATTTACGAAGCATGGCCCAGATTCGAAATGTTTTTATAGCTTTCTTATGAACAGACATTGAGATTGTATTTAAACACAAATGTAGCGTGGTGTACTTTTTTTATATTTACATTTATGGATTTAAAACTTTCCAATAAATACAAGAAGGTTTATACAAAATCTTGCTTTGATTAGATTCTTGTCATTAATATAAAACCCAAAAATAATGTTTCTATAAGATTTTATTTCCACCAAACTTTTCGCTACAAACATGAACCACTGTCTTAGATGACTCTTTTTTTATCATGAAAAAGCTTTTTAACCATAACATTCTTTCTAGCCGAGTTGAAAATGAATGAATTATCATCATCGTCATCATTGGTGTTTGTCGCACTGTGTGAAGAGTCTGTATATTTAAAGATCACCACTAGGTGGTATTAGGATATTTCCTAATGCATAATGCAGTTTGGCAGCTGTAATGTGATCAGATCCATGTTACTCCCCTTTTGTAGTTAATGATTAAGATTCAGGATGAGATTAGGAAATTACCAAATTCAATCAGAATGAAAGCATTTTGATCAGTTGATTAAATTCACCAATGTCCAAGTTAATATCTGACTTATTCAGAGAATTTGATCTTCCTTGAAACAAACTGCACTTATCTACATTCAGTTCCTGTCTTAGATAGCATTTAGTGATCTGAAATGTAGACTTAGCTTTGATTACACTTTAGCTTTTAATTACTCACTTCTGAATATAGCTATTTTGACCTGAGTCGTTTTACTGCACACCATATATTTAAACATTACAACTTGAGTTATAACTGAATTTTAGTTTATCACATTTTTTTCTTTTCTTCAAAAGAATGACTCGATAAGTCATGGGGAATGTTTTGTGTAGTCTGGAAATAATTAAAATCAGTTTTTTTTTTTTTAAAGGTGTTTATGTCAATGTTATTCATAAGATGTATCAAGTAAAATGTATGTGAGAGAAAGCTAATGACTAAAAACGTTTTGTAAATAACAATGGGGGAGGGAATCGGTAAACGTCAATTCTCTGAAATCTGATTGGTCAGCTTGCCATCCCTGATTGGCTGTTGCACTGACTGAGTGGAGTCTACGCAGAGATCTGAGCGGATGTTTCCGGTATGACCGTTGTTTGACAGGACGGAGAGTCGTTTTCAGGTAGGGTTATCAACAAAACATTACGTACAGTTTTACTGGTCATCCGGATGATGTGACAGCACGTTTTATATCTAGTGTAAGTTTGTCGTGTGTGTACCGTGAGTTTCCTGGTTGAGGTCGCAGATGGTGCTCTGTGTTGATCTGCCGAGGTCACCGCACAGCATCACCGCCAACTGCAGCCCGCCGGACGGGTCACTTCAACACTGAATGCAGAGTCATGGGTTTCAATAGCGGACATATCTACAGTCACATTCTTACATGCATGTGTTTAGCTTCAGTGCACTGCTGTCCAGGGCTTGTTTGTTGACATGTTTTAACCCGTGATCAGCTGATGAGACATCCGTGTGATGATGCTGTTTCATTATTTCAACAACTGATGACATGTTCTGCTTTTCATATGACATGGCAATGAGCATAAATGATGTCTCGTGGATTCTCAGGGTATAATGTGCTGTAATGTGCATGTGGCCTATAGCATGTGAGCGATTTTGGGCAGTGGAAGACACAGACCTCTATGCTGGACTGGCACTTTTAATGAATATGCTACAATTGAGTGTGATGAGCAAAAGTGCTAATTCCATTAGCTACCCAGTGTTTACTGTTAGGTAAGTTAGACAAACTATTAATACATTTAATGTTGTATGAAAAGTAGTTAGTTTTATAATATGCTGATTTGATGTTTTAATAAATGTAGTAAAATATATTCAGAATGATAAAAACATATTGTTTAGCAAAGAACAGCCTCTTTTTGTCAGGTCAACCAAGACAATATTATTTTATTCAAATTATGGGAAATACACTCTCAGAGAAAATTAGCATAAATTGTCACTGGGTCAGTACTTTTTAAAAGGACATCTTTGTACCTTTTTTACACATAAAATGTTCATAGTTGTACCTCACGGTATGTATTGCTACTACTAATATTCACATTTTAAGGGTGAAAAATGTACGAAGATGTAATTTTAAGGGTACTGCCCTAGTGACATGCTGTTGTACCCCTAAAGGTTAATTTTTTACACATATTTTACTGAGAGTGTAAATGTTACTCAGCTCAACTAACCACGATTTGGCTCCAAATTAGTCTTTACTATTGGGCAGCTTAAGCTAAATTGCAATGCATTTTATACATTTGATCTATGTTTATTTAATGTGTACTGCTAGAAAAACACCATTGTAAAATGTATTGAGACATTTCCCAAATTTTAGATTATAAAAATTAGTGTTCCATTGAAATATTTTTGTTTTTCCGAAATGCCAAAACTGAAATTAAAGTTTTCATTTTGCCGTAACTGAAAATAAAGTTTGGAGACAGTTTTTTCTCAGGTGATAAATTAAACCAGTCATAAAGTTCTTCAACTACAAGCCGCCTCTTGATATTTCATACAAACAAATTTGACATATTGCTACTCTAGCATCTTTTTTTTTTTGGGGGGGTCAAGGCGAAGTGCATCTACAGTGCTGACACGTTCACCTGTTGTAACCAAATATATGCTGAGCCTGTCACTGTCAAAACGATCTGAGCGCTAATTAAAATTCATTATTTTGGTCAGTGAAATTTCTATTTTCGACAAAACTAATAAAAATACTTATAAAATCATTTGTGTTTGTACAAAACACTAATAAAAAATTCAAATCAACTTGATGTTAACTGGCAACATTTTCTGAAGGTTAAGCACTGACCATTTGTTGAAAAAAGAAAAGACATTTACATTTTTAAAGAGTTTAAGGCCCTATTTTGTACTCTATTCATGGAAAGTGCCAGCAGTTGTTTCCATCAAAGTCCTGCTTGAGTTTATGCATGAGTCGTCTTTGTCGCAGAAGCATCTGAAAACATAAAATTTGAAATCATTTTTCACAAAAATGTTCACCGTGTGTTTAGGCTGTTGGTCACAAACATGTGTAAGTGCAGCTTTGACGATTCTAATTGAATTGTTGAGTTTTGTATTTGTCAGTTGGGGGCTTTGAAACAAAACTGTCTCTGTAAGTAAGTAAGTGTGTGTGTGTGTGTGTGTGTGTGTGCTCCCATCTTTTCTTGTTCTCTCATGCTTAAGGGTGCATACTAAGGGCATTGTTAACCGAGGACAATGGATATTAGAAGGTGCCCATTAGTGAGTAACGAATACAGGCATTATTGCCCTGTGGTTTCCATTTACTCTCTTGTTATTCTATAGTATGTTATTGAATGTCAGAGTTTTTCAGTACTAGCTCTGGCTTTAATCAATCTGAATGTGATACAATCACTTGGTAGGCCTATTTATCTGCAGTAACTCTCTGAGAGATGCAATGAATTGTGTAAAATAATTTCCAGAATAATTGTGTAAAAATAATGATAATTAATAATACAGTTAAATAATTAAATACAGTTAAACATTTGAACAACCTGCACATTTTACAATTTATTTTAAATTGTAGCTAATTTACAAAAAGTAAAGAAAAATACATTTAAACTAGTAAATCTAACAGCCCTTTTCTGCTGAATTATTAAAATCAGTTTTGTACCTTTACCATATTATACAGGGAGTGCAGAATTATTAGGCAAGTTGTATTTTGGAGGATTAATTTTACAACATTAATAATTAAACAACAACCATGTTGTCAATGAGCACAAAAAACTCATTAATATCAAAGCTGAATATTTTTGGAAGTAGTTTTTAGTTTTAGCTATTTTAGGGGGATATCTGTGTGCGCAGGTGACTATTACTGTGCATAATTATTAGGCAACTTAACAAAAAACTAATTTATACCCATTTCAATTATTTATTTTTACCAGTGAAACCAATATAACATCTCAACATTCACAAATATACATTTCTGACATTCAAAAACCAAACAAAAACAAATCAGTGACCAATATAGCCACCTTTCTTTGCAAGGACACTCAAAAGCCTGCCATCCATGGATTCTGTCAGTGTTTTGATCTGTTCACCATCAACATTGCGTGCAGCAGCAACCACAGCCTCCCAGACACTGTTCAGAGAGGTGTACTGTTTTCCCTCCTTGTAAATCGCACATTTGATGATGGACCACAGGTTCTCAATGGGGTTCAGATCAGGTGAACAAGGAGGCCATATCATTAGATTTTCTTCTTTTATACCCTTTCTTGCCAGCCACACTGTGGAGTACTTGGACGCGCGTGATGGAGCATTGTCCTGCATGAAAATCATGTTTTTCTTGAAGGATGCAGACTTCTTCCTGTACCACTGCTTGAAGAAGGTGTCTTCCAGAAACTGGCAGTAGGACTGGGAGTTGAGCTTGACTCCATCCTCAACCCGAAAAGGCCCCACAAGCTCATCTTTGATGATACCAGCCCAAACCAGTACTCCACCTCCACCTTGCTGGCGTCTGAGTCGGACTGGAGCTCTCTGCCCTTTACCAATCCAGCCACGGGCCCATCCATCTGGCCCATCAAGACTCACTCTCATTTCATCAGTCCATAAAACCTTAGAAAAATCAGTCTTGAGATATTTCTTGGCCCAGTCTTGACGTTTCAGCTTGTGTGTCTTGTTCAGTGGTGGTCGACTTTCTGCCTTTCTTACCATGGCCATGTCTCTGAGTATTGCACACCTTGTGCTTTTGGGCACTCCAGTGATGTTGCAGCTCTGAAATATGGCCAAACTGGTGGCAAGTGGCATCTTGGCAGCTGCACGCTTGACTTTTCTCAGTTCACGGGCAGTTATTTGGCGCCTTGGTTTTTCCACACGCTTCTTGCGACCCTGTTGACTATTTTGAATGAAACGCTTGATTGTTCGATGATCACGCTTCAGAAGCTTGGATATTTTAAGACTGCTGCATCCCTCTGCAATATATCTCACTATTTTTGACTTTTCTGAGCCTGTCAAGTCCTTCTTTTGACCCATTTTGCCAAAGGAAAGGAAGTTGCCTAATAATTATTCACACCTGATATAGGGTGTTGATGTCATTAGACCACACCCCTTCTCATTACAGAGATGCACATCACCTAATATGCTTAATTGGTAGTAGGCTTTCCAGCCTATACAGCTTGGAGTAAGACAACATGCATAACGAGGATGATGTGGTCAAAATACTAATTTGCCTAATAATTATGCACTCCCTGTACTGACACATGGCGTAGTCATCAAATTACTATGGTTGTGATGTAATTATATAAATATATGCGCTGCATGTTTCAGAGTAAAGCACAGCACGGTCAGCTTTTCCTACTTTTTTATTTTCTTAAGCTGAACACGTATCCACAATAATAGCACTAGGACTAGAGAAAGACATGATGAATCAAAGTTCATCACAAGCCAATGAGAAAGCTGAGAGAAAAACTAATATATAGATGGTGCACAGTGTCATACACACAAATACTAAACACCATCATTGTAACTACATGACACTTAAATATTGCAATAAACATTCAATTAACAAGATGTAACATAAAACCCTAATGCAAATCACTGAAAAAAAGAAGAAACTAAAATGTGAAGTGTTACGGCCCGCTGACACCAAGAACGATAACTATAATGACAACTAGCGTCCACACCAGAGGACGATATTGTTTTGTTTATTATAAACACAGCACACACTACAGTTTTGTCGTCTGCTGCTTTAAATGCTTGAGCACCTTAAAGCAGGATGGATTGTTTTATCGTTCACTAGCCGTTATTGTTCTTTTACATTTCATGTACATTTACCAGAATTGTACTGTAAAATTCCATGAAATGTAAGGTTAGATCTGTTATAGTTTGTGTAGCATGTGACATGTAAGGGAACTTTTACAGTTAACATTTTTTTTTACAGTCATCTCCAGTCATTACCAGTGCTTTTTATATACACTCACAATCAGTAATGTGGATGAATCCCTTTATGTCTGCTGTGATCTCAGTAATCTAATCCTCCGTCCACCCCCAATGTTTTCAGTTGTTTTCCTCCAGACACTGTGATGACATCACTGAATGGCTTTAAATGGACTCATGATCAGTTTTTTTGGGTGTGTGTTGATGGGAGATGCAAGGGAACATGCATTTTTGTTGTAGGTTTGGCTCTCAGTCTCACGCAATAAACGTGCTTATGTGTGTAATGAATGTGAAGGGATTTTATTGTATGCTGCATAGGTCAGCAAAATCATTGAGCGTGTGGTTCAGTGTATGGGCAGTCTGCTCATGAAAGGAGCTAGTGAAGTTATGGTGGGTATAGAGGGTATAGAAGATCAGAATGACAATGAATTAGACTACTCATGCTGTCATATGGATGTGTGGGTGTTATTTGGTGTCTGTTAGGGATGATGACATCAGTTTGGGGAGTGGTTGTGTTCGGAGAGTTTCCTCTGCTGATCGTGGTCTTCGGCAGACCTTTTTTGAGCACTGTTTATGTTAACATATTATTATAAAAACAATATTTACATATTCTCTGTTATGCCAAATACAATGAATCACTTTTGGCATCAAATATTTTTTAAATACTGGTTTTACTTGTTTGTGTGTGTTTGTGTGATGCACAATAAGGGATTGAATGTTATAATAATACATTTTTATAGGTTAAGTCTTATAAAATTGCAGTGTACTTTTAGTATTATTTATATGCTATTATAGTATTTATTGATATTTTGAATTAGCCTTTAATGTTATATTTTCAGTTTTCATTTAAAATTGTTTTTGTTTAAATTTTTTAAATATATTTTTAACATTTCTATTTAGCTTTAATTAATTTTTTATTCCAGATTGCAGTAGAGCTGCACAATTAATAGTTAAAAGATCGTGATTTCGATTCAAACACCCTTGCAATCTTATTCCTAAATGACAGCGATTCGCCTGTATCTATTAAACCTTTGACAAAATCACACCGGGACGTTCAGCTTTTTGTGAGAGTGCAGTTATCAAGTAGGAACGAAACATAGCATAGCTTTTTAAACATAGCAGTATGGCTATTTCTGTTACACATATTCAAATTATCACACAAATAATGGGATAAAAGTTTATAGTTCAAATATAAACACTATGGTAGCAAATCACCATTTGAAAGTAACTTAGATTGCATCATTACACCAGTAGTTGGCGACAAGTGACTGTTAATTTTTTTTTATTTGTCATTGAATCATTCATTCAAGAGTTTCATTCAAAAACACTGATTCATCCAATAATGAATCAAACAAGTGAAATATTTAGGAGTGAGTCATTGAATCATTCATTCAACCTGATTTAAAAAAAAGAAAAAAGAATGAATTAAATTTATATAAAATAGATTGCAGCAATTTTTTGCAAAAGCTTTACTTAATTTTGTCAGAGCCCTCTATTAAATGACGTTATTTTGTTTAGTTGTCTGTTCAGAATTGTGGGGTGGCACGGTACATGAAAAAAAACAGACCCCTGTCTGTCTCATGCTTTGATTTATGATGGGTAGCATATATCTGCTGCAAATGCGACCGTGTTCCCCTCTGTCTCATACACACATGCATATAACATGTTGTATATAAGTAGTTCACATGATAAATGTAACATTTAAAAGTTAAGATATGCTTCTAGTTTTAATAATTTAAACATGCCTTTGAAGTTTGGGCAAAAAATTCTGGCAGTGTTGTGTTTTCGCAAAAGAAAAATTCTTCTTTCACAGCGCTGGATGTCATATGGTGATTGTGAAACACACGGAACACTTCATGGTGAAATGTGTTAATCAGGTCAGCTGAATTAAACCCACAGTGCATTGTTCTGATCAAAATTGACATGATTAACATGAAAAATGTTACGCCAATGTGTCGGACTCGGTGGACAGCCAGTTAGGAAACAACTTCTACATGATATAACAATTTTTTAATACTGTATCCTAAATTGTGGATGATTAAGCTATATATCGTATGCTTAAATACATTTCTGGAGTGTTAACGATAAAAAACAACAACAACAAGAACCGTACAGAACCGAAAACCGTGACCCTAAAACCGTGATACGAACTGAACCGTGGGTTTTGTGAACCGTGCCACACCTAATATATATATATATATTAGAGCTGCAACTAACGATTATTTTTTCTGTCGACTAATCTAACGATTATTTTTTCCGATTAGTCGACTAATCTAACGATTATTTTTCCAGATTAATCTTATTATTCTTTTTTACTGATTATTGTATTTCAAAGAGGATAGTGAATTTGTATATTATTTTAACATGAAATCAATGAATGATGACAATATTAATTGCATTTCAGGAAGGGTAGTGTACATAGTATGCCATTTTATAATGAAATATATGAACACAAGAAGCTTTTTAAACATAATATATAATGATACTATTCATCATAAAATGTATACAGAGTAGGCCTAATTAGGAAAAGTTGTTTACTATAGTAGTTGAGTATGATTTACTTATTGATTTGTGTCAGTAGTAAACGAAAATGCACTTGTATTTATCTGCAAAAGGTTCACATACAGGAGCTTTCAGCATAGTGTTAATGTATAACTAGTCGTCTATTTTGAAGATACATGTGCATAAACAACGACTAAAGCTGCCAGAAGTTTTTGCCCAAACTTCAAAGACACATAAATGATTAAAGCTAGAGGCATATCTTAACTGTAATGTTACTTTAATCATGTAAACTACCTATATCCAGCAAGTTATTATGCATATGTGTTTGGGACAGAGCGGAACCAGGTCGCATTTACAGCAGATATATGCAGCCCATACTAAATAAAAGCACGAGACGTACTGGGGTCGGAGAAGAACCCCGGAAAATATGACCGTCTGTTGCAATACACGCGTGGCGCGTTCAGCTGCGCGAGAGAACACTGGCAGCAGGGTTGCCAGGTTTACACAACAAAACCCACCCATTCGTTACTCAAAACTAGCCCAAAACAAGCCCAATCGCGTTTCGGGGAGGTTCTCTGGTAAACATCGCGTTCGGGGTTTAAATATGTGTGTTTTTTTGCTTCAACCCGCGGACATGAGACACAGCCCGCGGCAACAGTGTAGAAGTAGCCCAATTCCGCGGAAAAAAGCGGACTTGGCAACACTGACTGCAGTGTGAAAGCTCCCGCTCTCCACGCGCACAGCTCCTGCTCTGCCACCGCGTGCAGTGTGAAACCGGCGTTACAGAGCGAACAAAGCACAGTTTTATTCGGCTTCTGTTTAAAGTACTCCCACACTTTTGAATGTCGCGGTCTGGCTTTATATGATAAATGATAATTTTCACTATGCCCGGGAGCAGAAGCTGCCATTATTCTAGATCTTCTGTTCCATTCTAGAACGTAAATAATGTGCCGCCGACGCGTCGACGCATTTCACGCACGTCGACGTATTTTCGTAGTCGACGTCATCGACGACGTCGACGCGTCGTTGCAGCCCTAATATATATATATATATATATATATATATATATATATATATATATATATATATATATATATATATATATATATATATATATATATATATATATATAATTTTATTTTTTTTAGCCTTTTTTCACTTAGGAAAACATTTTTTTTTTTTTTTTTTTACAATAACAATACTGTAAAATAGTTATAAATGAATGGCACAATCTTTATAAAAAGATGTTTTATTAAGCAAATTGCATGCCATAGCTGTTACTATATTGTGTATTTTAGCATGGCTGACCAATCATCCACAATCTATTATATAATTTAGTGCCTTTTTGTTTTTTTGTAGTAAAATCCATCCAGATGATCCCTGTAATATGCATGGACTTTAACGGCATACACATCTTGTATTTCATCCTGTAGTGATCCTAACTGAATGTGTGTGATGGTGATCTTTGCATGTTGCATGAAGCCTGTTGTCTTGCTGTGTGTTGCAGTGGCTGTTGTTGATGGCCCAGCTGTGCGTTGAGGTAAAATGGGACAGAGCACATCGGGCCCAGAGTCTGCAGAACCTCCAAAGGTGAGCAGCACCACCCTAATGCTTTCCCTTATCCGCAAATATTTATATTTTTCTTCCAGTATTTCGAGAATTGCGAACAGTGAGCTTGCTGCTCCTGGTACAGTGTTTGTTCTTTGCTTTCGTCTTCTGCGTGTCCTGTCTCTGGCCTGTGTTAATGTCCTGTTTACAGACTTTGTAATATTTCCAGTTTGTGTGCAAGTCTGGAACAGAGATCGGCCCAAATAAAACTAAAAACCAGCTCCGATTTATGGCCGGTCGGTTGGTGCATCTTATAATATCTTTGAAGCCAAAACTGAGTTACTCTGTCTTGAGTTAAAAAAGCATAATGTGAATATTCCTCAAGTTTTGGACTCTTGCTTATTGCGGAATGACTTCATCCACACATAGAGATAAGCAGCTGCACTGCTTTCCCATCGCGCACCTTGCACCTCATTCACGTTCCTTCGCAAACCCAACCCCACTTTCACCAATCCATTCACGTGTTGATATCAGCAGCTGTTTACTTTTGTTTTACAACCTTCTTTCACAAATCTTCTTTGTGTGGATCCTTGGCAGCTGTGTTTCGTAGCTGGGCAGATTGTCCGCAGCTAATCTGATCATGTGACTTGTTTAGAAAGCTTTTTTTGATTGGCAAAATGAGAGTTTAGAAGATGCAACTAGAAGCTCAGCAAACTTCTTTCTGGAGTAGGAATGGATAATTGCACAAATCCATATCTCGGTTTAAAGATTACAAATCGCAAGGGTGTATTTGCTAAAGAAACATCATTCTGAATGTTGGCCTATCAAAGCATTTCCAAAGCAAGTCCATAAACAGTTATTAAAGTTACAGCACTAAGTAATATTTTCAAGTCTTAAAGGGATAGTTCACCCAAAAATGAACATTCTGTCATCATTTACTCTCCATCAAGTTGTTCCAAACCTGTATGAATTTCTTTCTTCTACTGAACACAAAGAAAGATATTTTGAAGAATGTCGGATAACCAAATTAACCAATTGACTATCATAGTAGTACAAATAAAATATGGAAGCAAATAGGGCCCATCAACTGTTTACAAACATTCTTCAAAACATCTTCTTTTGTGTTCAGCAGAAGAAAGAAACTCATACAGGTTTGGAACAACTTGAGGGTGAGCAATTGATGTTCCCCTTCTCATTTTTGGGTGAACCAATCCTTTAAGGTGAAAGTGCATTAAAGGTCCCGTTCTTCGTGTTTTTTTTGAAGCTTTGATTGTGTTTACAGTGTGCAATATAACATGTGTTCATGTTTCGCGTGTAAAAAACACAGTATTTTTCACACAATTTACGTATCTGTATTCCGCTGTTTTCACTGTCTTAAAAACGGGCTGATGAGTTCCTTGTTCTATGAAGTCCCTCCTTCAGAAATACGTAACGAGTTCTGATTGTGCCAGCGGTTCCTGTGTTGTGATTCGACAGCAGCTTAGCGCACGTTGCACGGAAAGGTCATGCCTCTTAACGGGGAGATGTATGCGCTCAATGATCTCTACAGCGTCCCTGGGAAAGCCAAACAAAGGTGATTTGACTCCGGGATGAAAATAACAACTTAAACGCAACACTTCCTCGTCTTCTCCACGCAACACTTCCTCTTCTCCACGTGGGAGAGCAACAAGACCACGGCCCCTTTTTCACGTAGTCTTGTGGGCGGAGGTTAGTCTGTTCTACTGTTCTACTGACGTCATTAAAGCAGGCTGTACCAGGATGTAGTCCAAGCCGGCCGTTCGCTGTAGGCTTTGAAAGGGGACCTCTGTTAAATAAAATATCTTGCTTGGCATTGAACTTTGAGCTTTATAATTTTACAGGTATTATTTATGCTCTAACAGCAACATTACACACTAACTAAAGTTTGAACAATGGGATCACGAAGAACGGGACCTTTAATATCAGTGGCCTAGAAAAGGCTTGTGGGGCATTGTACATTGTACTGTTGAGATCACACTACTACTCACCTTTAAGACAATGGGCAGATATTACTGTAACACAATTGTGAGTGACATTTGAGAGAGACTGTAAATACTGCACACTCTGAAGTCACCAATAAGTATGTCTTAATAAAGTCAGAGGATATGTTAACATGCCACGGTTATGCGGTTTCCAACAGATGCACTGATAAAATCTACCACTTCTGTTTTAAAGGTCTTCAACATTTTAGAAGAATGTTGCACTCATGTAAAATGTGTACTAAGTTAATTTTCTTCATTTTCACTGCAAAACAAACAAACATTTCTTAATCATTATTTTTGTATTCAAACAAAATATGCAAATAGCATTACAAGAAAAATATGCCTAGTTAAAGATTAATTAGAATCATAGTCATTTTATCATAGACCATTTGTCTTCTCAACAGATTTTTTTTTTTAATGATGTTGAGATATTTTACAGGAAAACAAAAGAAAATGATTTTTGCGGTGTCTGCATTATTCTTCAGAAGCTAGAAACAGTTCTGCTGTTCACTTCAGATACACTATGGGCCTTGTTAACAATGCTTTATTGAAAATAAATGAGCGGAGAAAGAGAGAAGAAAGGAATGAGTGAGTAGAAGAGTGACAGAGTGGGAATGCTTGAAGAAATGTCGAAGGAGAGCGAACAAAGGTTTACATAATCAAGGGACAGGAAAATATGGTTGTACTCGAATAACGAAATGGGATTATCTTGTATCTTTTCCTGTCCTTCACTCTTTCATCATTATCTCTCTCTTCATGAGCCAGATATATAGCTGGTCTTTTGTTTCCTTTTCTCATGTTCTAATTTTTAACCCAGCGTTGTGTTCCCGTCCAAATCTGGGTATATTAACATCCTGTGTGTTTTACGGCAGGACGGATTTGAAAACATCAAGAGTTTAGTGGAGGATCAGCTGCAGACCAGCATGGTCAGTAAATACTCATTTAACACGATTACACTGAATCGTAGTCTTACCGGATTGTGCAAATATTTAATCTTTCATTATGAATGACCAATAAACATGTTATCATACACTTGACATATGAGGTATTTCCTGAAACCTGATTGTGTGTGTGTGTGCGTGTGCGTGTGCGTGTGCGTGTGCGTGTGTGTGTGAGAGAGAGAGCACTGTTGTGGCAAAATTAAGGCACTGCAATCTGTATATGTGCTTGTTTGTGTGTTTATTCTCCATTATTTGACTATTATATTACTATTTAAAATAATGGTCTTTTATTTGACTATATTTTAAAATGTAATTTATTCCTGTGATTCCTGTAAAGAAACATTTTTTACTATTATCAGTTGCTGCGTAATATTTTTTTGGAAACAAAGTAACTTTTCAATTAAAATAATTTCTTTATAAACATAAAAATCTCACTGACCCCAAACTTTTTAATTGTGTTTTGGATATATATATATATATATATATATATATTGAATTAACTTTGATTTTTCACATTTAAATTTGAAGTCTTTATCTATTTTGAAAAAAGTTCAATTAAATGCTGCCTTTTAAAATGTAAATTAAAATATAAATTTGTTTTGAATTTTGCCCAACCTTGGTTTCATGACACTTATCTGTCACTGTACCTCATACACATATATCTCATTCTGAACATCGCTATTTTTCTTTCTGTTTCCGGACAGGTGGTGGGAATCCTAATCGGCGCTGGAGTCGTCATCGTTCTCATTGCTGTCCTCATATTTTTTGTCCTGCGCAGGATGCAGCTCCGCAGTTAGTTCTTAAACTCATTTGTGAAATTAATATTTTTTTAATTACTTTTTCTAAGCTCTTTAAAACAGGGTTTGTACAGGGTACTTTAAATTTGACTTTTTGCTATTTAATTCCTGGAAAACCCTTGAAAACAGCCATATTTATGAAGAGGTACTTGAAAAGTAAATATGACATCAGTGTTGAATTTTTTCGATGCAACCATCTTTTCATGCAAAATTAGCACTGCAGCCTGTCTTGACATCCATATATAACGATATTTCGCATGACTATGAGCATGATATTGCTCATATAAATATCCAAGTATATGAAACAGCTTTCATTTGTCAGGTCAATCATGTATTCATGAAAAAATATGAATTTGAAAAAGGAATTTGAATATATCTTTGTCATAGTATCCTTAAAGTTACCAAAGTCATTGCATGTGCTGCATGTGCATTTTTAGAATTTGAAAGATAATAAAGATATTGTTTTGTCAAGTGAGATCTCGGATTGTCGTCCTTGAAAACCAAAAAAATAGTGCTTGAAAAGTACTGAAATTCTATTTTACAGTATCTGTACGAACCCTGTTAAAATGATCAACTAATCTAGATTTATAATTTGTTTGTTTGTTTGGTGTGTTCTCTCAGAACTCGAGGCTCAGGAAGCCCCGAAGTATCGTTTTCGTAAAAGAGACAAAGTCTTGTTTTATGGGAGGAAGATTATGAGGAAGGTGTCTCAGTCCACCTCCTCACTGGTGGGCTCCGCCTCCTCCTCCAGGCCCCGCCTCAAAAAGAAACAGAAGATGCTGAACATTGCCAAAAAGTGAGTTTCTGTAGTGTCTTTATGACGTCAAAAAACCCAGAAGACCAGTTCGTCAGTGGTTCCCTCGAGATCTCCCTATGGGATTTTACAATGGGGTTTTTCAATTTATGATTAAAATAAGGTTTGTGGTAAACATAACTTGCGACACTTGAATGTTTTGCCCTACAATGTAACTTACACACACCCATATCGAAAACGTGAATTTTTAAGCTACAGTATGTTTTTTTAAAGCATATGTTTCTAATAAGTAACTAGATAAGAACGTTTGGTGTGTGAGTGTGTGCAGTTTACATTGTAGAACAAAATGTGCAAGTATCGTCAACATAATTTTACCACAGACCTTATTTTACTCATAAAAACCCTATAGAAAAATCTTGAGGGGACCAGTGAGTTTTGACGTCATCCCTGCACCACTCTCTTTGGTTCTTTTTATTGTCTCAGAAGATTCCCAAGCATCATGTCATGCCTCTGTCCTTCAGAATCCTGCGCTTTAAGAAGGAAGTGCCCACTCTGCAGATGAAGGAGCCTCCTCCGTCAGTGCTGGAGGCAGATCTCACAGAGTTTGATGTGGCCAACTCTCACCTGCCATCTGAGGTTCTCTACATGCTCAAGAACGTGCGGTACGCTCCCATTGTGGTCTTGTTACATATGAGTTTTCTTCACATCGAGAGTGAAATATGACACTAGATTATAGTGTAAAATATGACATATAATGTATGTATTTGGTCTGGTTTCTCTGTTTCTCTCTCCCACAGTGTGTTGGGTCACTTTGAGAAGCCATTGTTTCTGGAGCTGTGTAAACACATGGTGTTTCTGCAGTTCCAGCAGGGGGAATATGTCTTCAGACCCGGTCAGCCTGATAGCAGCATATATGTAGTACAGGATGGCAAGCTGGAGTTGTGTCTAACTGGACAGGTGTGTGTGTGTGTGTGTGTGTGCGTGCGTGCGTGCGTGCGTGCGTGCGTGCGTGTACACGCTTGTGGCGAAATTAATATAAAAGGCACTTCAATCTGTATATGTGCTTGTTTGTGTATGTGATTGTGACTCACCCAGTGTTATTTTAGTATCATCAATACATTATTATAGATTTTATTAATATTTTTAATGTTTTTATATTTATATTTTGTGTATTTGTTTAAATTCTAAAGTTTTAGTAATTTTTTCATTTTTATTATTTTGGATTATTTTTTGATGTCTATATTTGTATTAATCTTTATTTTAATACTTTAATTTAAATGTATTTCAAGTTGGTCCCACTTTATATAAGGTGTCTTTAACTACTATGTACTTACATTTAAGTTAATCATTTGATACATTGCACTTATTATATATGTTTGTGCATTGCACTTTTATTATATATAATTACATGTGTAATTAATTTCTGTAACTACATCTATAATTACACTGTTGACCCTTTCCTTTTCCCTACCTATACCACTAAACCTGTCCCTATCCTTAGGGAGCAAAAGTGTATACACAACACCAACACAATAACTACATTGTACTTATTTTTGGATGTAAGTAGTTGTTAAAGACATCTAATATAAAGTGTGGCCAACATTTTTTATGGTTTTCGTTTTAGATAACAATAATAACTGGATTGACACCTCTCTCTCTCTCTCTCTCTCTCTCTCTCTCTCTCTCTCTCTCTCTCTCTCTCTCTCTCTCTCTCTCTCTCTCTCTCTCTCTCTCTCTCTCTCTCTCTCTCTCTCTTTTTTAAGGATGGGAAGGATGGAGTGGTCAAAGAGGTTTACCCTGGAGACAGTGTTCACAGTCTACTGAGCATCCTTGATGTCATCACAGTGAGTCACACCCACAATTCCTCTCTCTGTGTAACATAATTATAAAAAAAAATGCATTAAACGACCTTTGTCTCTGGTTTTCCTTATCTTTTCCTGTTCCTGATTTTTTCCACTTTCCTTTTATATATTCCCTTAAGAAGGTCAAATAGCAATTTTTGCAACTTTTTTTACATTGGAAAATGCTCACGGGAGATTACATATTCTGGATATTATGCATAATTCAAGGATGAAAGTGGTTTGAAAGTTTGTGTGCATGTGTGTTTGTGTATTTCAGGGTCACCAGAGACCATATAAAACCGTCTCTGCGAGAGCAGCAGAGGTGTCCACTGTCCTCAGACTGCCTGTTGATGCCTTTCTGTCCATCTTTGAGAAATACCCAGAGAGTCTTGTGCGAGTGGTTCAGGTGTGGATTTATGAGACGGCTCAAAAGATTCCATTGTGATCTTTTTTTTTAAGGACACCTATGTAATTGAGAATATGTTTCCTGTTGTGACATCACTGCAGATCATCATGGTCCGTCTTCAGAGAGTGACGGTTCTGGCCCTGCACAACTACCTGGGGCTCACCAACGAACTCTTCAGCCATGTGAGTCAACACGCATATACAGTACACTCGATGCACACACAATTTCTTTCTCACAATTGGTTGGATTGTAAGTCATATAGTCATTTTTGAAAGGTAAATATATTTTACAGTATCCAAAATATTACAGATTTTTTTCATTTCCTTTCTGTCTGCCTTCCTTTAGGACATGCAGCCTCGTCCCTCTCCTCTCTCTCCTCATCCGACACGCTCCAGTCCCGTACGACACAGCAAACGCTTTGGCAGTCTCACCGTTCCTGATAAACACCGTGACGCTGCTGTCCAAAATGCTACTGGTGAGGCACAATATCATAATTCACACTTATTTACATATATAAACATTGTTTAATGCAAATAAATAATTATATATTACTTATATTCTCTACTGTGTATTAATTAATGTGAATCAAATGAATAATTTCACAATGCAAAACATTTTACTAGTCCTAAAAATAGATTGATTAAAAAAAGTATAATATTTTTAAGAAAAACTAAAAATATTATTATATATATATTTTTAAATGTACTGTAAACTATTGTAATATTTTTTTTCACTAAAATAATCCATGGTAATCCGTCAGCCCACATTATTTAATCTTATTTTTAAATAATTGTGTTTAACAGCCGAGTTACTTGTAAAAACTACATTACCCATGATGGAAAAAAAGTTCAACACGCTAGCTCCACCCACTCCCATGAAGCACTGCAAATTACATAATCATGTCAATCTCTACGCTCTCAAAATGCTTAAATGTTTGTATACTGTATATGCATATTTTGCAATAAACTAAAAATATATCGTTTTTATATATATAATCAATTTGTATAATTCGATTATGCTGTTCACAATGCCTCATGGGATTGTAGTTCTTTCCCTCAAAAGCCGTTAAGTACACAGTCTTCTACATTTGTCTTTTTGACCAATTTTCAAAAACATCACCTTGTTACTGATTGGCTTGATTCATGGTTTATAACTCTTTAACGAAGACTTCTATGGGAGAAATGAATGGAAAAAATACGTCCAGAACCAGTGCCACTAAAAAGGGGTTGAGCACTGTTGCACTCTATTAAGGATGCCTCACACTAATAGTTCTGTTGTTTACGCACTTTCAGACCATGTGGTAGCGGATTTTTGATGTCATCAATCTTGATAAGCATTGGTTTGTTAATTTGTTTAAGAATCCTTCCCTGATTATGTAAAACACTTTCTAGTGTGAGTCAGGCATAATGTTGCTTATCTAGATGTTTGTGTTGAGTGATGTTAGGCCTTTAGATTTGTTTAACAGTGAGAGTTTGGATGATGCACCCCTGTCTGCAGGTGGGGATCATGGGAAGGATGGCGGCACTATACCGACCCTCTGTAGGACCATATCCATGCCTGTAGACATTGCAGGTAAGTGCGTGTCTTAACTGCATATACACTACAATCCTACAAATTTTAATTCAGCATTCAGATCATTCAGAATTCAGATTTTTTTTATTCAGCAAGGATGCAATAAAGGTTCAGTGTGTAAATTTTAGCGATTTTAGTGGTGAGGTTGTGAATTGCAACCGGCCACCGCTCACACCGGCCGACACAGGACAAAGATGTCGTCGTCTGAGACAGCAGAGAGTAGCTAGCACTCTGTAGAGAAGTTTGTCCATTTAGGGCTACTGTAGAAACATGGCGGTGCAAAATGATGACTTCGCTGTTAGTGGACCCGCGGTGTACATAGATATAAATGGCTCATTCTAAGGTAATAAAAACATAACGCGTCATTATGTTAGGTCTTCATACACCACTGAAAACATGTATATTATATTATATTGCATTTCTGTCAATAGATCATCATAAATATTACACACTGCTCCTTTAAACTGGTAAAGACATTCTATTTTAAATAAATTTACTGTTTCTGTTCATCAAAAATTTACCAGTTTCCACAAAAATATTAAGCAGCACACCTGTTTTCAACAGTGATATCATTTTTGAGCACCAAATCAGCATATTATAATGATTTCTGAAGGATCATGTGACACTGAAGACTGGAGTAATGATGCTGAAAATTCAGCTTTGCCATTGCAAGAATAAGTTACATTTTAAAATATATTCAAATAGAAAACATTATTCAAATAGTTATTTTAAATTTGAATAGTATGTCACAGTATTACTGTTTTACTATATTTTTGATCAAATATATGCAGCCTTGGTGAACATAAGAGACTTTTTCTTTCAAAAACATTTTGAATGGTAGTGTACATTATAGAAAAGATACAATATAACTATTATAACATTATATAATTTATACAATTATTATAATGTATATATAACAATATATGCAATATAGACATGTATGGACATGTGTATTGTGCTTATGTTGGTGTCATACTGTGATGTTATTGCTGACCTTTTCATAAACTCTTTTTGTTGTATATGTGTGGTACAGGAATGCAGAAGAGTCTGCGTTCAGATTTCGACATGGCATACGAGAGAGGCCGTATCTCTGTTTCTGCCGAAGATGGAGCTCCCCTTCCACCTGCTTTCACGCGAGTGAGTTTTTTTGCACATATTTTAACATATTTTGTATTACAGTATCGGGAGTCTAATGCAAATCCTCATTGAGAATAACAATTAGAAAAAAATGCATATTTAAAATTTAGGTTGAAATGAGTCATTTAGAGTAAAATGTACAGATATCATTCTTGTTTTCTGTGTCTCAGGAGCAGCGTGAGAGGAAAGTGACGGTGGACGAGGTTCCTTCAAGTGTGTATTTGTATCCTGAGGAGGAGTCAGGGATGGAGAACATTTTTTGCCCGTTTCAAGGACGAACTAACGCTACAGTGTTCGAGGAGGCCCAGAAGGAGATTCTCAAACTCATGAGGATTGAGGTAGATCTGTGTTGGTTTTCTTCTGATTTCTGACAGTCACACCTGTGTCTCTGTTGACACTCTTTCCTTATATGCTCTCTTTCATCATCAGGATCCTACGCTGCTGAATGGGAGGGTGACGTTTCATCATGCTAAAGCTGGATCTGTGTTAGCCAGACAGGGAGACCAGGTGCTCATATTCTCTAATCTCCTTTCCTTTCTTTCTCTACTGCCCAAATTTGTTGGCGAACCTTCGTAGATCTCTCGTATTGAAGAATCAAATGCTTGTATTTCCTACGTTTACACTTTTAGTCCAAGTCCGATTATTTGTGAATCCGATGCCCACACTGTGTATCACAACTGTTCAGATCTGATTTGTGTGTCCCGTGCTACTTTTTCGTTTTCAGTGTTTTATTTCTTTGTATCCTCGACCTACACATCAACAACAGCACAATTTTGTTTCTGCAATGACGTCTGACAGAAGGTGACATAAGCAAAAAAACTATGCAAAATCTGATCAGAGCGGTCAGACTGAAATGGATTTCCAGAAATTAGGTTTAAATAGGATTTCAAACCACATACTGTATAAATGTAGCTTGAAACAGATTTGTAAAAATCTGATTTTTTTTTCTGCCATTCACACTTGCTAAATATGATCTGATGTGCACAAAAATAAAATTTGGACAGACAGTTTGAGCAGTTGATTGGTCATTGGTCAGCTTTATTTAGTTCCACATTATCACTCCATATATACTCAGTAATCCTGTTTGTTCCTCTTCTCTTCTTTAGGATGTGAGTCTGCATTTTGTCCTCTCTGGCTGTCTTCACGTCTTTCAGAAGATGATCGACAAGCAGGAAGCAGTGTGTCTGTTTGTGACCCAGCCAGGAGAGATGGTAGGTCAGCTGGCTGTACTCACAGGAGAGCCGCTCATCTTCACCATCAAAGCTGAACGTGACTGCACCTTCCTCAAGATCTCCAAATCTGACTTCTATGAGTGAGTGTTTCCATACAGTCTTGCAGCTGATTTGACTCTTTCAGATTTGAAATCTGGTAGAACTTTTTTGCATTCATGTACATGTTATGTACTTATGCCCCCTTCACATGCTATCGGAATTATCGTTAAATCTATTTTCCTAGTTAAAAAATTGGACATGAACCCTCTCAGGTCAATATTTGAATGTGATGAAGTGGGAAGTAGGAAATTTCCGATACCATGTGAAGGCAGCATTATTATAGTAATTACACTAACTGGGTAATAACTAGGTATTATTCCTGAACCTACCTCTAAACCTAACCTTAACCTATGTAGTGACCTTACATTACTCAGTACTTTCGTGAGTAAGTACACTGTAAGTACATTGAAAGTGAACATACTGTAAAATAAAGTGCAAACGCAACTCTTATAAGAACAAAGAACAAATCTACATCTAGTGTACAGTTTTGGTAATATTGTGTGTGTTTGTGCTGCCCCCTGTAGGATCATGCGTGAACAGCCAAGTGTTGTGCTTAGTGCAGCTCACACCGTGGCTATCCGTATGTCTCCGTTTGTACGACAGATGGATTTCGCCATCGACTGGATGGCTGTTGAAGCTGGACGGGCCCTATATCGGTACCATCACTTTCTCCTAATCAAAAAAAAAGAATTACTATTTAGTTCAGAATGATCTTTTATTTAGCTGACAACAATCACAGGAAATTTGCAATTTGTTTTATTCCCCCGGTTTCACAGACAAGGCTTAAGCTAGTCCCAAACTAAAATGCAAGTTTGAGCTGTTTTAACTCAAAACAATGGCACTGACATATTTTAAGATATGTCAGTGCAAGTTGCCTTATCTCAAAATGCACACCACAACTAAGGCCTAATTCTGGCTTAATCTAAGCCCTGTCTGTGAAGTTCCATTAAGTTGGCCATTAAGTTGTTGATTTGATAATTCAACTTTTTAGTCTTTAGAATATTTTTTTTAATACTTTCTTAATCGGCAAACACATTTTTTTATGCAAACGTGCAGCAATTCAATTTTTTTTCTATTTTAATATATTTTCAAATGTCATTTATTCCTGTGATCAAAGTTGAATTTTCAGCATCATTACTCCAGTCAGTTCAGAAATCATTCTAATATGCTGATTTGCTGCTCATGAAACATTTCTAATTATTGACAGTTAAAAACAGTTGTGCTACTTAATATTTTTGAACAGCATTTATTTGAAAAAGTAAACATTTGAAAGAAAAATGTCTTTACTGTCAATCTAATGCATTCCTATTAAATTAAAGTATTAATTTAATTGGGGGAAAATCCGTCAGTAAATTTGTTGTGTTCTGTAGGCAAGACGATCAGTCTGACTGCACCTATATTGTGCTAAATGGACGCCTGCGTTCCGTCATTCGAAAAGCCAATGGGAAGAAGGAACTGGTCGGAGAGTACGGACGAGGAGATCTCATCGGAGTTGTGAGTCTAAAGCTCTGACATGAACCCTAGTTCTAGGATTGCTAAACTATGGCTAACCCTAAGTTCCCTTTCGTTCAGTCACTACGACGTACGTTAGTGACTAACGAATGGGGGTTTCGCTTAGAAGCCAATTATCTTCGAGAATTCAACAGCGCCCAATGGCAGTGCCAATGCCATGGGCATGCGGAATTTGCATGCGTAACTCCGCCCCACCTCGTGGGTATATAAGGAAGTACGCTGGCAACATCGCATTATGTTTCTGCTTTGGAGCCAAGAGTATCTCTTCACTCCTTCAAGCCTGATCCTGAGTCTTCGACAAAGCTTTGAGACGAGCAGCTTTCCAGAGGCGTTGGTGTTACGGCGCGTTCCAGTGATCATCATACTGCCTGCCTGCTGATCTGCGCAGTGGTCCGTCTGACAGCTGGTGTGTGGTCGCTGGGCGCTTCGGCGTTCTCTGCGAGGCTTTCCTCTCCTAAAAGAGCTTGCACGTGACGCGTCCTTTTCAGGATGTCTCGTCCGTGTACTTCTGGGTGTGGCCGGTTGCTTTCCTCTTCTGATGGGCACAAACACTGTCTGGTATGTCTGGGCTTTCAACATGCTCAGGCAGCGTTTGTGGATGAGTCATGTTCCCACTGCGGGAATATGACCATCGCGGTGTTGCGGTCAAGACTCCATGACCTTCGTAAAGAAGTGAGAGTCCCCTCTACCACACCCCGATCTACTGAGTCCCCGAGGCCCAGTACTTCGGCTGGTGGTCAGGGTGACCTGACGGTTACGGTGTGGAACAAAGCCCCGACGCTCATGCCTCGGGCCACACCCCCGTCTTGCACACTGCAACCCGCGAGTGTTCAGACGCAGATCGCGGGGCCTGCTTCGGCCCCCCCGCGCATCTCGTTTGGCGCTCCAGAGGAGGATGCGATGTCGGTCACCGCATCACAAGGTGGGCTCGAGTCCTCTGAGGATGATGACTCGGCTGTGTTGCCGCCTTCGGGCGTTCCAGCATTGCCCGAGTCGGACCCAGAGCTGACAGCCATGCTGTCTCGGGCAGCCGCGAGCTTAGGGATAGAGTGGAACCCTCCGCCCTGTCCCGAACGCTCAAGGCTCGATGATTGGTTTTTGGGAGCCCGCGCTGACAACCGTCAGTCCCCGCCCCCAATACCTTTCTTTCCCGAGCTGCATGAGGAACTCGCGCGGTCCTGGAAGTCCCCGTTGTCTTCCCGTGACCGGTCAGCGACTTCCTCCGCCTTCTCCGCCCTCGATGGGGCGGCGGCTAAAGGGTACACTGGGGTCCCCCCAGTTGAACGTTCTGTTGCGATGCAACTGTGTCCTCAGAGCGCTTCAACTTGGCGCGGCGATCCAAAGCACCCCTCCAAAGCCTGTCGATTCACATCAACCTTGGTGGCGAAATCGCACAGAGCCGCGGGGCAGGCCGCCGCTTCTTTGCATGCCATGGCGATCCTTCAGGTCTACCAGGCCAGGGTCCTCAAGGACATGCACGAGGGTGGAGTTGATCCGGGGCTCTTAAATGAGCTGCGTGCCGCCACCGACCTCGCTCTCCGGGCGACGAAGGTGACCGCACGCTCCCTGGGTCAAGTGATGTCCACAAACGTGGTCCAGGAGCGTCACCTTTGGCTGAACCTGGCAGATATGCGGGACACCGAGCGAACCCGGTTCCTCGATGCCCCCATATCCCAGGCCGACCTCTTCGGCGGGGCGGTTGAGGACTTTGCCCAACAGTTCTCAATCGCCCAGAAGCAGACTGAGGCTATAAAACACGTACTGCCCCGGCGGCCAGCTGCTGCCTCCACCCAGCCGCCGGCACAGTCGCCTCAGTCTGCTCCCCGCCGAGGACGCCCTCCTAAGGCTCCCGCCCCTCTCACCCGGTCCAAGCAGCAGCCTTCACCCGGGCCGGGTCGTGGAGGAAGCCGTAGGAAGGCGTCCAAGTCCCCTCAGGCCGCCCCGCGCCCCGCTAAACGCCAGGCCAAGCGGCGCTCCTGAGACGGACGGCTCAGGGATGGGAAATTCTTTCGAGGAGATGGTAGCAGGACCACTCCTTCCCCCGGCGGACCATCAGGCGCGGCTACGCGATTCAGTTCGCGCAGGTTCCTCCCTGCTTCCGGGGAGTCCGCTCCACTATGATCGGGGCCGATGCCCCCGTCATGCGAGCGGAGATTGCCACCCTACTGGCGAAGGGTGCGATCGAACCTGTCCCTCCAGCCGAGATGAACTCCGGGTTTTACAGCCCGTACTTCATCGTACCCAAAAAGACCGGTGGGCTACGGCCAATCCTGGACCTGCGCGTCTTGAACCGTTACCTTCACCGGTTTCCGTTCAAGATGTTGACAGCGAAACGCCTTTTCGAATGCGTTCGTCCAGACGATTGGTTTGCAGCGATCGACCTGAAGGACGCCTACTTCCATGTCTCCATTCTACCTCGACACAGACCGTTCCTACGGTTTGCTTTCGAGGGGCGGGCATATCAGTACGCAGTTCTACCATTCGGGCTATCTCTGTCCCCTCGCGTCTTTACGAAGATTGCCGAGGCAGCCCTTGCGCCCCTTCGGCAGCACGGGGTTCGCATCCTGAATTACCTCGACGACTGGCTCATACTGGGTCACTCTCGGGAGCAGGTTTGCGACACAGAGATCAGGTGCTCCATCACCTAGCCCGTCTGGGCCTTCGGGTCAACTGGGAGAAGAGCAAACTTTGCCCCGCGCAGAGGATCTCTTTTCTCGGTATGGATATCGACTCGGTCGCCATGTGCGCGCAGCTTTCGAGCGAGCGCGCGCAGTCTCTGCTGACTTCCCTTCGTCAACTCGAGGGCAAGAATGCGGTTCCACTGAAACTATTTCAGAGGCTCCTGGGGCATATGGCATCTGCAGCCGCGGTGACGCCGCTCGGATTGCTTCATATGAGACCGCTTCAGCATTGGCTACGCGATCGAGTCCCGAGATGGGCATGGCGGTCTGGCATGCTCCGGGTACAAGTGACTCGGGCCTGCTTACAGACTCTCACCCCGTGGTCGAACCTCGAGTTTCTACGGACCGGAGTGTCCTTAGAACGAGTTTCCCTGCATACTGTTGTATCAACAGATGCGTCATCCACCGGGTGGGGTGCCATGTGCAATGGACAAGCAGCCGCGGGCTCCTGGACAGGACCCCAGCGCCTTCTGCATGTCAATTGCCTCGAGTTACTGGCAGTACGGTTCGCCCTGCACCGCTTCCGAGCGTTGCTGAGGGGTCAACATGTACTAGTCAGGACAGACAACACGGCCGTAGTAGCGTACATCAACCACCAGGGCGGTCTACGCTCCCGCCGTATGTCTCAACTCGCCCGCCATCTCATTCTATGGAGTCAGAAGCACCTGAGGTCCCTTCGTGCTGTCCACATCCCGGGAGAGTTGAACTGTGCAGCCGACGAGCTGTCACGGATTCAGCCCCTCCCCGGAGAGTGGAGACTCCATCCCCAGACGGTTCAGCTGATATGGGAACGGTTCGGCGACGCACAGGTAGACCTGTTTGCCTCCCAGGACTCTTCCCATTGCTCCCTGTATTATTCTCTGACCGAGGGCACCCTCGGCACGGATGCACTGGCGCACAGCTGGCCGTCAGGGCTACGCAAATATGCGTTTCCCCCAGTGAGCCTTCTTGCACGGGTACTGTGCAAGATCAGGGAGGACAAGGAGCAGGTCATTTTGGTCGCCCCGTATTGGCACGGCCAGACCTGGTTCTCAGAACTTCTACTCCTTGCGACAGCCCCTCCCTGGCCTATCCCTCTGAGACCGGACCTTCTCTCTCAGAGACGGGGCACTCTTTGGCACCCGCGTCCGGCGTTCTGGAAGCTCCACGTGTGGCTTCTGGACGGGACGCGGCAGGTTTGAGTAGTCTTCCACCTGCGGTGGTCGCTACCATCACTTCGGCTAGAGCTGAGTCTACACGACGTCTCTATGCTTTGAAGTGGAACCTCTTCGTCTCATGGTGCTCTTCCCGCCAAGAAGACCCCTGGAAATGCCCGATCGGGTCTGTGCTATCGTTTCTCCAGGAGGGGGTGGAACGAAGGCTGTCTCCTTCCACCCTTAAAGTGTATGTGGCCGCAATATCTGCCTACCACGATCTCCTGGGGGACAAAAAGGTAAGTCAGCACGACCTGATCATCAGGTTCCTGAGGGGGGCGAGGAGACTGAATCCTCCTCGCTCTCCTCTCGTACCCTCTTGGGACCTCTCAGTAGTTTTAAATGCTCTGCAGAGGCCTCCATTTGAGCCTTTGCGGTCAGCTGAGATTAAATTCTTGTCTATGAAGACTGCTCTGCTGACCGCATTGGCCTCGCTTAAGAGGGTCGGGGACCTGCAAGCATTTTCGGTTGACGAAGCGTGCCTAGAGTTCGGGCCGGCTAACTCTCACGTGATCCTGAGACCCCGGCCCGGATATGTGCCCAAGGTTCCCACCACTCCGTTCCGAGACCAGGTGGTGAACCTGCAAGCGCTGCCTTTGGAGGAGGCAGACCCAGCCTTGGCATTGCTCTGTCCAGTACGCGCTCTCCGCGCCTATGTAGACAGTACGCGATGTTTCAGGACCTCAGACCAGCTCTTTGTCTGTTATGGTGGAGAGCGGAAGGGAAGTGCTCTCTCGAAACAGAGGTTGTCTCACTGGATAGTGGACACCATTGTTTTGGCTTACCAGCAGCAAGGTCGACCATGTCCCCTTGGGGTTAGGGCACACTCCACTCGGAGTGTGGCCTCCTCTTGGGCTTTAGCGCATGGCGCCTCGCTAACAGACATCTGCAGAGCTGCAGGCTGGGCGACACCCAACACATTCGCCAGATTCTACAATCTCCGAGTGGAGCCAGTGTCCGACTATGTACTCGCCCCTACGGGTGGCCGGTAATGGGCCAGGCTCAGGTGTCTTCGCTTGCTCGCCATTCCACTCCACGGACTGGATACGTGCGATATTTTTCCTCAGGTGAGCTCCCCGAGAGCCCTGAGCTCCTCCAGCACTGCTTACGCCGACATCAGTTCAGTCTGCCCTTTCGAGCCCAGACCCTCATGTCCGGCCAGGTGCTCCGTGTGCATGGTTCCCCTCCGGCGACCCCCACACGAGTATTCCCACCGTAAGCCTCCTCAGCGAGCAGGTGTCTTTCCCTCGGCAAGTCCCTGCCACCCCTAGGGTTAAAAATCCACCTTCGGCTGGTACCCTAGAGATCTTCCATATGCAGCCCTTAGCGGGTCATATGTGTATTCTTAAGTCCTCCCTACGGGTAGGCATCTTGGCATTCCCTCACTGGGATATGCTTCCCAGTGTACCTTGGTATTCCTGTGATAAGGGGGAGTCCTTCGTCCGTACTAGTCTTACGACAGGGTACTCTCACTTACGCAGGGCACTGGATGACGGCTGAGTGGCGTTGTTGTATTGGAACCCCCATTCGTTAGTCACTAACGTACGTCGTAGTGACTGAACGAAAGGGAACGTCTCGGTTACGTATGTAACCCTCGTTCCCTGAGGAGGGAACGGAGACGTACGTTTCCTCTGCCACGTCAGCCGTGCTGCTGGAACGCGGAGTTCAGTCTTGGCTCCTGCAGCAGTAACATAATGCGATGTTGCCAGCGTACTTCCTTATATACCCACGAGGTGGGGCGGAGTTACGCATGCAAATTCCGCATGCCCATGGCATTGGCACTGCCATTGGGCGCTGTTGAATTCTCGAAGATAATTGGCTTCTAAGCGAAACCCCCATTCGTTAGTCACTAACGTACGTCTCCGTTCCCTCCTCAGGGAACGAGGGTTACATACGTAACCGAGACGTTTCGTTTATTTCCTCTCAGGTGGAGGCTTTGACACGGCAGCCTCGTGCCACCACGGTCCATGCCGTCAGAGACACTGAGCTGGTGAAGCTTCCGGAAGGAACACTCAACAATATTAAGAGAAGATACCCGCAGGTGGTGACACGCCTGATCCATCTGCTGGGGCAGAAGATTTTAGGAAACCTCCAACAGCCCCGTGGACCTTTCTCAAGTACGTTTAGCCCCAAAAGCAAAATCTTCAGTAAAGTTGATCTTAGAGAAGAAACTTCATCTTAGAAGAGAAAAGGAGAGGAGGCCTTGTCAGGTCATAATTTTAAATAAAACTAGTAATCCAGTGAACATGAAGCAGAGCTTTTTTGTGTTGAAAGAAATGCATATTTGAAGAACTTTTAAAATGTCACTTCTTTCTTTTGTCTAGGCACTGCGCTGGGTCTGCCGAGCATGGCGTCCAGCCCGGACGTCACTAACCCAGCCAGTAATCTCTCCACTGTGGCTGTACTTCCTGTTTGTGATGATGTGCCAATCAATGCCTTCAATTTGGAGCTTAGCCACGCCCTCAGCGCCATAGGTACACATTAACAAGCAGTTAATGACATTTATAGCCCATGATCTAGACACATAATCTAAAGGCATTGATATACTCACTTCACCTGGGGGGTAAACTTTTGACCTAGCAGCGATATACTGTTAGCGAACATGTTTAGATGAATATGTAAATAAGGGCTGCACACTTTCTTCTCAGTTCGCACTCCAGTCAAGTCATGTCACGTTTATTTATATAGCACTTTATACAAGGCAAGGAGTTTTACAGTATTAAATATGAAAAACAGTGCCGTTTTCAATTAGTAATACAGCTTCGATTTCTACTATGAAGAAGCTCTCCAGTGTGTTCATGTTTTTACTCATGTCTGACCTCAGCGGATTGAATAAAAGAAATGAACCAGAGAAGATTTCTATGTCAAAGAAGGTAGACCCAAAGAGCCACAACTACCTATTTCTTAATCAATCCAATGGTAATTCGAAGGTATTTACCAGTTGGCAAGCCTTTTTGAACTCCCAAACTTCGTTTTGGCTGTATTTTGTGTGAAATGACTTCACACCAGTGCATTCTTCGATTTCACTTGAAGTATATCTGGGCCTTAACACACTCTCATTCTTCAATCAGGACCAACCCTGCTGCTAACCAGTGAAATCATCAGAGAGAGACTTGGTGCTTCTGCTTTGGACAGGTTCAATATATATCAGAACATCTCATTCTCATATCTCATTCGTTCTCGCATCCCATTGTAAAGCGGAAATTCGTCTCTTTTTTTGTAGTATCCATGAGTACAGGTTGTCAGGTTGGTTGGCTCAACAGGAGGACATTAATCGTATAGTGCTATATCAGACGGACAGCGGTATGACCCCGTGGACTCAACGCTGCATCCGACAAGCTGACTGCATCCTCATTGTGGGGCTTGGAGACCAGGAACCTGCACTTGGAGAGGTATTTAGATGCACTATGCTCTGTGCTGTTTCTGTCCACATTCATGTGAATGTGTGAGGTGGTGTAGTGGTGTAGTGGTTGAAGATCAAAGCCGGTAACCAATGTCATTGGTTCAGATCTCACAAGGAAAGGTTCATTTGACTTGACACTTTGAGCAGCCAACTTCAGGTTGTTCAACTTGGCACATTTGATATACCACTAACATGTAATTTTTGTCAGACTTCTCTGTTTATAAAGTATACGTACTGCTTTAAATGCCACTATGCAACGTTTTTACTCAGAAAGTTCTCTAATGGATGTTTTCAAAAAACGTGTCACCAGGAATAATCGTACATTTTTTTTAAAGGTCCCGTTCTTCGTGTTTTTTTGAAGCTTTGATTGTGTTTACAGTGTGCAATATAACATGTTCATGTTTCGCGTGTAAAAAAACACAGTATTTTTCACACAATTTACTTATCTGTATACCGCTGTTTTCACTGTCCTAAAAACGGCTGATGAGTTCCTTGTTCTATGAAGTCCCTCCTTCAGAAATACGTAACGAGTTCTGATTCCCGTGTTGTGATTTGACCGCAGCTTAGCGCACGTTGCACGGAAAGGTCACGCCTCTTAACGGGGAGATGTATGCGCTCAATGATCTCTAAGTACAGCGTCCCTGTGAAAGCCAAACAAAGGTGATTTGACTCCGGGATGAAAATAACAGCGTCTCGACGACATGGCGACAAACGCAACACTTCCTCGTCTTCTCCACGCAACACTTCCTCTTCTCCACGTGGGAGAGCAACAAGACCACGCCCCCTTTTTCACGTATTCTTGTGGGCGGAGGTTAGTCTGTTCTACTGTTCTACTGACGTCATTAAAGCAGGCTGTACCAGGATGTAGTCCAAGCCGGCCGTTCGCTGTAGGCTTTGAAAAGGAACTTCTGTCTCGCTTGGCATTGAACTTTGAGCTTTATAATTTTACAGGTATTATTTATGCTCTAACAGCAACATTACACACTATCTAAAGTTTGAACAATGGGATTACGAAGAACGGGACCTTTAATCAAATATTGAAATTAAAAATCTTACATAATGTTTGTTTTAATGATGTGAGTTGGTTGTCAGTTGTTGTTTTTCATCACTTCTTACTACTATGTGTTTCTTTTAAATCTTGCCATGAAAATAGCCATAGATGCTGGTATGACAATAAAAACAAACAAACAACTTGGCACTTTAATATAGAAGGTGTGGTCACTTGGGGTGTAACGATTGACTCCTTTTCTCGATACACCAGTTATGAATTTTACTGATGCATATGCATCTTGGAACGTGGGTTTTTTTTAAAAATTGTGACTGGCTTGTTTCGGTCAAGAATCCTTTTAAAATGCTAAAATTCAAACAAATCAGGAAAAACTAATTTAAATAAATAAAATCTTTAAAGAAAATGGAATATGGAATGCTTTCCTAGTTGGGCTGGTGTTTGGTGCTGTAAACAATCTTGAGTAGTTTGCCTTTTCTTTTTCTTACCCAAAACACATTAGGAGAAGCATTTACATACTGTATTCATATGAATGTACTTAAAAAGTACACAATTTAATTGAATTTGGAAAAACTATGAATTTGTAAAAGTTGATGAATCGTGAATTTAATCGATTTGATGTCTACCCAAAGATTCACACTCCTAGCAGTTTGAATATCTTCAAACACAGATTATCCAATCATAATTCAGATTAAAATTTAATGGTAAAAGGTTTTGATTCTCCCATGTTCTTACCTTCCCAGTTGGAGCAGATGTTGGAGAACACCGCGGTACGGGCTCTGAAGCAGTTAGTTCTGTTACATCGCGAGGATGGGCCGGGTCCTTCGAGAACCGTTGAATGGCTGAACATGCGAAGCTGGTGCTCTGGACACCTTCACCTGAAGTGCCCCCGTAGAGTCTTCTCACGGAGAAGCCCCTCCAAACTGGTACTAAAAAAAAAATACATGTTTAGCTTTCTGTTGATTTTATAGAACAAAGATTTTTAGTAACCCTTGTGTTCGGTATGGATGTGGTTGTTGTGTTAAACAGCGAGAGGTATATGAAAAGGTTTTTGAGAAGACTGCAGACAGACACAGTGATTTCTCCCGGCTGGCCAGAGTACTCACAGGAAACAGCATCGCCCTCGTGCTGGGTGGAGGAGGAGCCAGGTGAGCGACACTAAGCAATCGTTACACTGTAATTGAAATGCAAACCTGAAAAAATGGACTAAAGTTTTTTTTTATTAAGTGTTAATTTAGTCATATTTATATACTATTATAGTTTTTCATATTTGGAATTAGCTTTTATTTTGATATTTTCCATTTTTGTTTTAAATTTAGTTGAATTTTTTGTTACTGTTATGTTCTGTTGTCATTGCTTTATTTTTAAAATATTACTTTTAGATTTTTTTTTATTTTTTTATTTCAGTTGTTATTTCCATGCTTCAACCCAAACTTACTTAAAGGGTTAGTTCACCCAAAATTGAAAATAAAGTCAGTAATTACTCACCCTCATGTTGTTCCAACCATGTAAGACCTTCGTTCATCTTCGGAACATAATTTAGTATATTTTTGATGAAATCTGAGAGCTGTCTCACTCCTCCATAGGCTTTCAGAGGGACTGAAACTTGATGGCCCAGAATAGTAAGTAAAAACGTCATTTAAGGAGTCCAAATGACTACAGTGGCTCTGTATTAAGTCTATCATGCGACGAAAATACTTTTTGAGCGGAAAAACAACAAAGATAACGACTTTATCCCACTATTATTGTTGTTCAATTTGAGCCTCTGACGAGAGTTCGCGGGAGTGCCACGACGCATGCGCGAGAACTGAGATTAGTAGTAGTAGAATCTACTAATCGCGAACTCTCGTCAGAGGCTCAAATTGAACAACAATAATAGTGGGATAAAGTCGTTATTATTGTTGTTTTTCCGCTCAAAAAGTATTTTCGTCGCATGATAGACTTAATACAGAGCCACTGTAGTCATTTGGACTCCTTAAATGACGTTTTTACTTACTATTCTGGGCCATCAAGTTTCAGTCCCTCTGAAAGCCTATGGAGGAGTGAGACAGCTCTCAGATTTCATCAAAAATATACTAAATTATGTTCCGAAGATGAACGAAGGTCTTACATGGTTGGAACAACATGAGGGTGAGTAATTACTGACTTTATTTTCAATTTTGGGTGAACTAACCCTTTAAGTTAGTTGCTAAGGCAACATTTCTCATTTTTGTTTAGTTTGAGTTTTTCCATCATATAATTCAATTTCTTTCTTTTCATTTAAGTTATATTTCAACAAAAATGTTTTTAATAGTTTTAGTTAATTTTAACTTAATCTTACTGTAGAGTGTTGCCTAAAAACCAGGATTATCATCATTAAGCATTTTTTAATCTTAGTTAAAGGGTTAGTTCACCCAAAAATGAAAATTAGCCCATGATTTACTCACCCTCAAGTCATCCTAGGTGTATATGACATTTTTCTTTCAGACGAATAAAATTTTTTATATTAAAAATGTCCTGGCTCTTCAAAGCTTTATAATGGCAGTGAATTGTGGCTATGTTTTTGAAATCTATAAAAGTACATCTGTCCGTCATATCACTGCTCCACACGGCTCCAGGGAGTTAATAAAGGCCTTCTGAAGCGAATCGATGGGTTTGTGTAAGAAAAATATCCATATTTAAAACTTTATAAATGCTTAAGCATTTTAAACTGCGTGAGAGGCACTACACTTTTTCCGTAAATTGAATATGAAAGGTGATCGGCCGGAAGCTAGATAATTTACTTTATAAAGTTTTAAATATGGATATTTTTCTTACACAAACCCATCGATTTGCTTCAGAAGGCCTTTATTAACCCCCTGGAGCCATGTGGAGCAATTATATGATGGACAGATGCACTTTTTTCAAAAACAGAGACACAATCACTGCCATTATAAAGCTTGGATTAGCCAGGACTTTTTTTTTAATATAACTCCAATTTTACTCTTTCGTCTGATAGAAGAATGTCATATACACCTAGGAAGACTTGAGGGTGAGTAAATCATGGGCTAATTTTCATTTTTGGGTGAACTATCCCTTTAATGTTAATTTCATCATTTACTGATGCATTATTAAAATTAAAGTTATATTTGTTAACATTAGTTAACATACTGTGAACTTATGAACAAACAATGAACGACTGTATTTTTATTAACTAACATTAACAAAGATGAATAAATATTGTAACAAAGGTATTTCTCATTGTTAGTTCATATTAGTCTATACATTAACTAATGTTAACAAATGAGACCATATATTGTAAAGTGTTACGGTTTTACTAAATGGTCAACGTTATGTTCAATCTTGCAGGGGCTGCTCTCATGTTGGTGTAATCAAAGCCATGGAGGACACGGGAATTCCCATCGACATAGTGGGAGGAACATCCATTGGCTCTTTCATTGGTGCTCTGTATGCAGAGGAGAGAAATGCTGTCCGGGTCAAGCAGAGGGCGAGAGAGTGGTCCAAGGTAATATCCGTCCCCTCACACCCTCTACCTTGCTTTGAGAATTCAGATAAGATATAAGATCTTGAATTATTAATCACTGAAATCTATTTCTCTTGCCGTCAGGCCATGAACTCTGTGTTCAAAACGGTACTGGATCTTACTTATCCAATCACGTCCATGTTCTCTGGCTCTGCCTTCAACACCAGCATCTCCAAAGTCTTTGAGGACAAACAAATCGAGGTGAGCGGTCACCACAGCTCTTTTGGGGTGCATCTGTTTCAGAAATCTAGAAACATAATGTCAAAGTTGTCATGCATATTATTGTATGTTGTTCGTGCTTGTATTTGAAGGACTTGTGGCTGCCTTACTTCAACGTGACCACAGACATCACAGCTTCTGCTATGCGTGTTCATAAAGATGGTGAGTGATGACTGAACTGTGTCCTCTTTACTTTCAGCTTTAATGTGGGTTTCCACAGGGTTCCGTGTTGGTGATATTTGTCTTTTGAATATAAAAAATATTTTAAGAATTATAATTATTTTTTAAAATTATTTTATAATTATTAATAAAAAAACTTTACAGCAGTGATAAATGTAACTATTAAAACTGTTAAAAATGTTTACTGTTAGTGTTACCATAACCTTGACAGAAATTTGGGGTGTTCAGGCTGTCTGGTTATGAATTTGAAATGATCGCATGCATTAAGAAAGAGGAGTTAATGTTGCATGTGCAGTTTGCTGAAAAGTCTGAAATAACCGATTGTTAATAAGAAAGTTGTTTCATTTTGCCTGTTAACTCGCATGTTAATGCAGTGATTAGTTTCCATTGCTGTGTTTGTTGAATGCATAATCACTAATATGCATTTTGGGATTGACCAATGACATCCATTATCTATGAATTCTGGGTTTGGTCCCCAAATTCAGTCAAACATTAATCAGGGTATTGAACACATATACTCTAATTTAAGTTTGTTCACTCTGGATAAATCAGTTAATGTTCATGTTACCAACACTGACTACAGTTCAGAGCAGTAAAATGCTGGATTTGGTGGTCTTCTAATGGTCATGTGGTCACCCCGGTTTGCCCAAATGGATTATGAGATTGAATTTGCATGTCTCACTAACTGCAAGGACAAAGCTTCAAGCTTGTCTCTGTTTTCTTTCCTACTCCATCCCTCCTGTCTTAACCTTCTTTTGTCATAGAAACGGCTAATCTCGCATTCATTCTCATCCTTTTCACACATCTTGATCTCACTGTTTTCTTTCTATTACATTCTAAATGCCCATCATGTCAAAGTATAGTAGAAGCTGTTGTAGAAGGCAAAACCCCTGTTAGTGGTGCCTGTAGGATCCAGAACGCATTACCCATTTGCTTCCCCCTGCCCTGTTAATGCTGTTTCCTCTTCATTCCGCTGTTGTAGCATTGCTTAGGCTCTTCTAATTCTCACACTGCACATAAGGCATTACAAGTCCAAACACTTTACTGCAACATTATGCCTTCACTCGGCTGTGGATGTTGTGCCCATGTGTTAGAAACAGAATGTCTTCTTATATTCAAGCAGTTTCAAAATGTGAGAGTAACATGTTCAAACTCATTTAATAGATGATCGAACATTAGTAGTTAAATGTGAGTTTGTGGCCTGAGGTTATTGGCATTGGCAGGCTGATAGCTATGACTGCTTATTGAATAAGAGTTACACGATCTAGAGCAGATTTTCTTTTTACAGAAAATATTCTGTCAAATTCATGTTTGTTTATGTTAGTAACTTTTCATGTATTTTATTAGCTCTCATTAAATTATATTATAATATACATGTACTCTACCGTTCAAAACCTTGTGGTCGGTAAGTTTTTTTTTAATGTTTTTGAAAGAAGATCGCCCAGGCTGCATTGATTTGGTCAAAAATACAGTTAAAACAGTAATATTGGGAAAATATTATTACATATTGGAAAATATAATATTACAATTTTTATCAGTCATTACTCTAGTGATCCTTCAGAAATCATTCTAATATGCTGATTTGGTGCTCAATAAACATTTTTGTTATTATTAAATCTCAAATCTCGAATCACTTTATTGTCACTCAACCATATACACAAGTGCAACAGGAGGTGAAATTCTTAGGTGCAGTTCCAAGCAACATAGCAGTCATGACATTACATGTACAACATTTAGAGCAACATCAGATTACATCATCTGATGCGCCCACAATTACTCACAGCACAGGAAACTCTACAATAAACAATAAATAATTGTTTATTGTAGAGTTTTACTGTGCTGTGAGTAATTGCACATCCTTTAGTCGAAAATGGTTCTGCTACTTAATATAGAATGGAAGTGTTTTTTTTTTCAAGATCCTTTGAAGGTTAAGAACAACATTTATTTGAAATAGAATTTACTGATCGGTCTTTAAATGTCTTTACTGTAATTTTAATCAATTTAATGTGATCTTGCTGAATAAAAGTATCAAAAATACAAAACAAAATCATACTGTCCCCAAACTTTTGAACGATAGTGTATATTACGCGGCTCTCTGGAATACTTGATTGATTTTGATTGGTTAGTTGCTGCATTCTGCAGTCAAATATATGTATATTGGATTAAATAAACTGTATAACAGAGGTGTATGACCATTGTCCTTAGACAACCACTTTCCTTCATAGTTTTGTTAGTTTTTTTATGTAGTTCCCACAGTCATGGAAAACCTGGAAATATTTTGAATAATATTTAAATGTGATTATCAGGCCTGGAAAAAATATAGTTGATATATTCTATGTAAATAATTGAATATCAGGCCACCAATCAGTCCTTCACCTTTGTGTCAGTGGTTATAAATCAAGCGACTCTCAAGAAACACAAATCACACTGTTGTAGTTTTGTTCACAGTTCACAGAGAGTAAGACACACAGCAGTCAATATGAGCATATCTTTAGTTTCATCTCCTGTGTGTGCCTTAATACTTAACAGCCTGCAGATCTGTCAATCTCACCCTCTTTGTGCCCTTTCACCTCTTCTGCCTCCTTTTCTAATCTGTTTATTTGCTCATTTTGGCATGGCTTAGATTGTCATCTCTAATAAATGCAGTTTGCCTATACATTCAGCTTTCATTCCCTCTTTGGTTAGGAATCCACACAGTTATGTTACAATCTACATGCAATTTTTTTATTTTCTTGATTATATTGATTAGAATATGATGTCCGATTGACAAAGCCATCTCTCAACATGATGTCCATGAAACTATGGAGGGTTATCTGAGAATTTTGGGTCGCCCCCTCTCATTCTCACTCATCTGTTTCCTGTTGTTTACTGTCCCTCCCTCCTCTGTCTCTCTCCACGTCTTGTCCAGTTTTGATTTACTCTCCATCTTCATTTTGCCAGGCTGTGTTTGGCGCTATGTTAGAGCCAGTGCCTCCTATACCCCTTATCTGCCTCCTCTCTGCGACCCCAAGGACGGCCACCTTCTCGTGGATGGTTGCTATGTTAACAATGTCCCAGGTCAGGATTTTGCCCCCTTTCCCCCCACTCCTGCTTCCAGAAGCCTAAAGGAGGTTTTAGAAAAATCTTCTACACCAATATCCCTGCGACAACCAACCACTCAGTTACCCTTTGCTTTTTATTGTCTCTTGTCCTGTTTAAAAACAAATTAACCCTTTGTTTACATTGGGAACCCATGGCTTGGAAGGAACATGGGATAGTATTCAATGAGAGAAAGAATAGAGGAGGATCACCATAAACACATTTGGCTGAATCTGACGAAAAACATGTCCAGGTCATCCCAATCCAGAGAAAAAAAAGAAATTTTATTTTGCTTACATTTTAGGATTTTATTTTTTTGCATTGTGATGTATATTTTTTATGGCAATTAAGCACTACTATCCCACGTATTCTGATGACCATAATGTGTCGGGATGTTTTATGTAATTTCCATTTATTGCCATACTGTAATTTTTTATTTAATACAACCACTATATACAGTGAGGAAAATAAGTATTTGAACACCCTGCTATTTTGCCAGTTCTCCCACTTGGAAATCGTGGAGGGGTCTGAAATTGTCATCGTAGGTGCATGTCCACTGTGAGAGACATAATCTAAAAAAAAAAATCCAGAAATCACAATATATGATTTTTTTATGATACAGCTCCAAATAAGTATTTGAACACCTGTCTATGACTATCAGCTAGAATTCTGACCCTCAAAGACCTTTTAGTCTGCCTTTAAAATGTCCACCTCCACTCCATTTATTATCCTAAATTAGATGCACCTGTTTGAGGTCGTTAGCTGCATAAAGACACCTGTCCACCCCATACAATCAGTAAGAATCCAACTACTAACATGGCCAAGACCAAAGAGCTGTCCAAAGACACTAGAGACAAAATTGTACACCTCCACAAGGCTGGAAAGGGCTACGGGGAAATTGCCAAGCAGCTTGGTGAAAAAAGGTCCACTGTTGGAGCAATCATTAGAAAATGGAAGAAGCTAAACATGACTGTCAATCTCCTCGGACTGGGGCTCCATGCAAGATCTCACCTCGTGGGGTCTCAATGATCCTAAGAAAGGTGAGAAATCAGCTCAGAACTACACGAGAGGAGCTGGTCAATGACCTGAAAAGAGCTGGGACCACCGTTTCCAAGGTTACTGTTGGTAATACACTAAGACGTCATGGTTTGAAATCATTCATGGCACGGAAGGTTCCCCTGCTTAAACCAGCACATGTCAAGGCCCGTCTTAAGTTTGCCAATGACCATTTGGATGATCCAGAGGAGTCATGGGAGAAAGTCATGTGGTCAGATGAGACCAAAATAGAACTTTTTGGTCATAATTCCACTAAAAGTGTTTGGAGGAAGAAGAATGATGAGTACCATCCCAAGAACACCATCCCTACTGTGAAGCATGGGGGTGGTAGCATCATGCTTTGGGGGTGTTTTTCTGCACATGGGACAGGGCGACTGCACTGTATTAAGGAGAGGATGACCGGGGCCATGTATTGCGAGATTCTGGGGAACAACCTCCTTCCCTCAGTTAGAGCATTGAAGATGGGTCGAGGCTGGGTCTTCCAACATGACAATGACCCGAAGCACACAGCCAGGATAACCAAGGAGTGGCTCTGTAAGAAGCATATCAAGGTTCTGGCGTGGCCTAGCCAGTCTCCAGACCTAAACCCAATAGAGAATCTTTGGAGGGAGCTCAAACTCCGTGTTTCTCAGCGACAGGCCAGAAACCTGACTGATCTAGAGAAGATCTGTGTGGAGGAGTGGGCCAAAATCCCTCCTGCAGTGTGTGCAAACCTGATGAAAAACTACAGGGAACGTTTGACCTCTGTAATTGCAAACAAAGGCTACTGTACCAAATATTAACATTGATTTTCTCAGGTGTTCAAATACTTATTTGCAGCTGTATCATACAAATAAATTGTAAAAAAAATCATACATTGTGATTTCTGGATTTTTTTTTCCGATTATGTCTCTCACAGTGGACATGCACCCATGATGACAATTTCAGACCCCTCCGTGATTTCTAAGTGGGAGAACTTGCAAAATAGCAGGGTGTTCAAATACTTATTTTCCTCACTGTAGATATAGCAACTATATATGTATATATTTTTCTTGTGCTTAATTGTCATGAGTAGTACAAAATAGGCTTAATGGTAGCGGAGTAGGCTTCATTTTCTTATTTAATTATCTTTTAGCAAAATATAATTTCTTTTTTAGGATGAAATATGACCCTATCATGTTCTTGATTCGTTTCGTAAGATTCAGCCATTTACTTTCAGGACCACTAGGTGCACAATTTACATGCATTTTTTGTTTTGTTTTGTTATTCAAGACCACTCTTCCCAGTTTAGCACTTTTGTAAAGGACACTTTACACACATGCTGCGTCCCAATTCGCCTACTTATACTACAACCTAAAAGTATGTACTGTGAAGAAAAAGTACAAACTTTTGAGTGTGTAGCAGAAGAGTATGCAAGCTTTGGGACATACTACTTCTAAGCTCTGTCGTTTAGTTACGTGCATCCTGTCACCGTTTAAACTGCCCTGCCAATCATCACACCTTTCGTCACAGTTCAAATCCACCACATTCAATTGAATTTAATTTCCTACCGTGACAGAGAGAAATGGCGTGTTGATCTGCCATTTGTGGGTCTTTTACGCAGAGACTCTCCTCATGCATTTGCATTTTGAATATAATGATGCATTTAAAAGTTAATGGCCAAACGTATCATTACAAAAGTTCACAATGCTGTTGCAGATTAAATATAATGCGGATAACGTCGAATAAATATTTTTTTGTCCAGTTAGATAATGATAATTATTCACTCAAACCCCTTTATCTAAACCGCTCTACTTAACCGTCGGACTCACACATCTGTCATGTTTGTAGGTTTATTCACTTTATTAACACTTTATTCACGTTTCTAGTTCTAATTCAGGTGTCTTTTTGAATACTAATTCTATTCTCGAATACTATTTAGGATGGATAGTATGTGAATTGGGACGCACCAATAGACTCCTATCCTTGGAGTTCAAGTGCACACAGTTATCTGTTAGCCGTTGTTTCAATTTGCATTTCAAATGTAATAGATGAACAGTAGGCTTCTGGAAAAAATGCCACTGTTAAATTTAGAATAATTTTTGTTGGGGTTCTCATTCACTGATATATTAATACGGTATATTATTAAAGGGATAGTTCACCCAAAAATGAAAATTAGCCCATGATTTATACACCTAGGATGACTCGAGGGTGAGTATGACATTCTTCTTTCAGACGAATAAAATCGGAGTTATATTACAAAAGTCCAGGCTAATCCAAGCGTTATTATAGCAGTAATAGTTGCTCTGTTTTTTAAGTCCATAAAAAATGCATCTGCCCATCAAATAACGGCTCTGGGGTGTTAACAAAGGCCTTCTGAAGCGAATCGATGCGTTTGTGTAAGAGAAATATTCATATTTAAAACTTTATCAAGTAAAGCTTCGGCCGACCGCCTTCCCTGTTCAATTTGTGGAAAAAGTGTTGAAAGTGCCTCTGCCTATCGAAAGACAAACGCGACCAGGTAGGCTCGTCAGACGTGTACGCATCATGTACGCATCTTGAGTTTCACTTTTCAACACTTTTCCACAGAAGGCGATCGGCTGGAACTTTACTTTATAAAGTTTTAAATATGGATATTTTTCTTACACAAACGCATCGATTCACTTCAGAAGGCCTTTATTAACACCCCGGAGCCGCGTGGAGCACGCTATTCGATGGACGGATGCATTTTTTCAAAAACAGAGCAACTATTATTGCTATTCTAATGCTTGGATTAGCCTGGACTTTTTATATATAACTCTGATTGTATTCGTCTGAAAGAAGAATGTCATATACACCTAGGATGACTTGAGGGTGAGTAAATCATGGGCTAATTTTCATTTTTGGGTGAACTATCCCTTTAAGGTCTCTGTGTCCGGATAGTTGGTGAATATTGTTTTGCAGTTGTGTCAGTTGCTCTACACTCTAAAAAACAAATTACTGTATTAATTTAAAGGGAATTTTCCGTATTTATGTTTTATAGGCGTTTTACCTGTATTTAGAATTTTGACATTCATTACGTTCTTTGTTAGGGTTAAACGGAAATGTCCGTAAAATTATTGGACAATGTCCAAGTAATGAGCTGCCAGTACTTTTTTCCATTATTTTACGGATACATTTTTTTACAGTGTAGCTAAACCACTGCATAATTATGTTGATATTAAACAAGCTACAACTTTAGCCCCTTTCACTCAGAGATTCACTCAGGATTATTTGATTTTTGTTCATTCACACTGCCAGTGATTTTCTGGAATCTGTGTGTGCATTCACACACATCCTGTAAATTTCCTGTAAAGACACGTGACATCAGGATGAAGAACACAAACTTTCTTCTTTGTTAATGTGCAACGTGAACGTTAATCTGCATTTAAAATCCCTGGTCAAAGAGTCGCACGATAACTCCGTCATTGCGACGACACATCACTACAACACCTTATAGCATTGTTCCTGCCTTTTGTTCACACAGGGCGCGTTCCAGGACTCATCCCAGCAATGTTACTAGGTCCCCATCCCGGGACATGTGTGCATTCACAGAGGCACTCTAGCAATTCTATGGCAAATTTTTGGGATCAACGCTCTGTATGAAAGGATGTTAAGCAAGGTTAATGATGAGCTTTTCTATTGTTTTTTTTTTTTTGGAAAAATATTCAATTTTAATACATATTTTTAATTCTGGACAGGATATTGCTTAATATTTCTGCCTCCTGTAGATATTTGCATCATAGTTTTGTTGTTCAGGCTGATGTATTTTCCCCATGCACTTCTATCATGTACACATCACACGGACTCTTTCCATCTACCTTGAGCTTGGCTGTCATCAACACTGTGCGCATGTTGTTGCATGTTTATCTATTTTAGGCCGCTATTCTACATGTGTAAAGTATTTAGGAGGTCAAGGGTCACTGGGAGGTGTTGTTCTGGATCCTTTAGCACTGCTAGCTACATATGCTAACTTAGGAATGTCCAGTGCTCGAAGTGGGCTGGTACGCACACATATATTTACCGACACATCTATATTTGAATCTTTAGTTTACCTTTACGTTTTCATTTCTTGCATGGGCCACACTTTTTGCCACATTTTTTCCACACTTCAAGCACTGGGAATGTCAAAATTTTAAACAGCTAGATCTTTTTATGTTGTTTTACCTTTATTAGTGGGCACGCTTTTGCTTTAAATTAGTTCACAAAATTAAATATCTGTCATTATTTACTTCAAACATGAGGGAACAATGCCAGTTTGCATCACCCTGGTTCTTTCATCCAAAAGCCAATGGAAAAATTGGGTTTTTGTTGAATGCAGAAAATATGCTCTGTGACTCAGCAAAAGTTCATGATTATTACATGTTTTGTTCATCGTGATTATCTTTCCAAATGAACACAACTTTTATGAATTTTGAAGCCTAAATACAATCGCCAGAAATAAAAAGCTAAACGTTAAACTACACCACGGTTGACTTCGTCACACTGCAAAAAATGCTTTTCTTATTTAGTATTTTTGTCTTGTTTCCAGTCTAAATATCTAAAAATTCTTAAATCAAGATGCATTTACTAGATAAGTAAAAAAAATGAGTGTGTTTTTGCACAAAAAAAAAAAAAAAAAAGCTAAATTATCTGCCAATGGGGTAAAAAACAAAAACAGAAATCTTGATTATTTTTCTTACCCCATTGGCAGATAATTTAGCTTTTTTTTTTAAGCAAAAACTCACTTTTTCCCTAGAAAACAAGAAGAAATGTCATTTTATTTATTTAGTAAGAGCATCTTGATTTAAGAATTTTTTATATTTAAGTAAGAAAAGCATTTTTTGCAGTGCAAGTCAGCTTCTGACAAGTCTTTCAATCGTTATTTAAAAAAGTTTCTCTCTGAAAGTTTCCTCCAAAAGCATGATTATAAACACAATGAGGCTGTGACTACTGAGTAGATGAGTTTTCCTGTTCGGCTGATGACGTTTAATGTCCCCGTCGACAACCTCTGTATTCCCATTTAGACCCTTGTTAGCAACCACCTATTTCAAGACAAGTTAAAGGATTTTTTTTATTTGTGTCGTTGAATAAAACGTGAAAATATCTTGAGCTTGTGTTAACCACAAACCTTATTTCAGGCATTTAACCAAAACCCCATTTTAAAAAAACATGGCGTGCGTTTCAATCAGTTCCCTAGTTCAGTAGTCAGGGCACTGATGAGGACATAAGTCAATGGGCTGACTCCCTGATCAGTGCCCTGACTAATTGGAACATGCTAGCTCATTTCCGGGTTTTGCCCTACAAAAATGCTTCACTCTATAGTGACAGGAATTTTAATTTTTGGGTGAACTATTCCACATGCTGAATGCACCTGCCTCTCTCGATTTATCTCTCTCCTTCCAACCCATGTCACTGTCATGCCTCTCCTGACCCCTGCTGGTCAAATCTGGTACTGCAGGCAGGAACAGGTTGGCAGAGCCCAATATGTTCACTGGCTGTCTTTCAACTCTCTTCAAGTCTCTTTATCCTAAAAATACATCATTGTTGTCATGGAGTAATTAAAGATGAAAATAATTGAATGAATATTTGCATAATTTGTATGTTTTGCGAATTAGAATAAGTATCCATTACAATTTAAACATTTTTGTTTAAAAAAACAAAAAAAAAAGGCAGTGAGAGTTGAAAGATAAGCCAACCTTACCTCATGGGTGTTTACTCTACTTCTGTCAAGGTCGGGTTCACTGTATGAGGTAGGCCAAACTAAACCACCGCACACCGTCCTTGGGGTGACCATCACTGTATCTCCCTGCTGGTCTGTGCGCTACTAACCAAAAATGTGACTTCAGTGTCACCTCCAAACGCTGCTGTGGCATTGCGTATAGGTTCTTTAGACGTTATTAAGAGGTTATTGTCCCCTCCCGGTGTGGTAGGCTCCCTGTGGCGCTATGTCAGGGCGAGCATGACCCTTTCCGGGTACCTGCCACCCCTCTGCGACCCTAAAGATGGAAACCTGCTCATGGATGGAGGATACATCAACAACCTTCCAGGCAAGTACGCCCCCAGAGGGACCACTGGCCACTGGGGCCAGAAACACAATCTGGGTTGGACAATTACTTAATTTTTGGCTTTAAAGAGCTATGTGGCTCTGAGTAAGTATCATGTCATTTTCTTTGTCATTTTGAGGGTAGAATGAGTGGTTTTGCTTTATCCATTTGAACTCAGAATTTGTGTCTATTTTAACAAGTTAATTAGTCAATTTGGCATCTGGGAGATTTCCATTCAATTTTTATCTGTTAGATCAGTTTATGAATTGTTCAGAGACGAATGGATAAAGTTTTGCAGGGATTGGGTGGTTTGGACAAAGATGGTCAGTTGTTTGACCTCTAGTCTTCACCAGCCTATTAAAAACATGATATTTGATCAGATTGTAAATGTCAGCTGTTCTACTGTTGTTGTTGTTGTCTGGTGTATGATTGGTCTTAAATTGTGATTTATACATTTTTGATGTTTCTTCTTTACAATATAAAAGAGTGCAATTTAATGTAGTCAAATTCTAAATTGACTAATTTCCTAAATAATAAAAGAAAATGGCCCTAAAAATCACCAGACAGCAACAGCATAAAGTCCTTGAGTTTGCAGTGCAACATAATAGGCAGAAAGACGACGTTCACATAGTTCAGATGTTGCATTTCAAACTTGGTGTATGTCTTCATTGAGGGGAAAAAGACAATTTTGCATGTGTTATAATTTGATCTGATTAATTTATTTCGCAGCAATCAAGCAGTTTGCAACAAGATTATTCCTTGCATGAAGATCATCTGTGTTTTATCCCTCTGAACATATAAAGCTAATTGGGGAAACTCAAACATTTTTTACATTTTAAGCCTAATTGCGTCTTCATAACTAGTCATTGATTGTCTTTTTCCATCCTTTGCTTGTCCTGAACACCTGCAAGGCTGTTTCACCACACTTCTGCGAAAAGTGAAAGTTTTTCTAAATCATTTCGTTCTTACTATTGAACCTAGATGTTTATTCTGTCATATTCCTGATGAAAATGGCAGCTTTCCAAATATGGGTTTGGTGAAACAGTGTTGATTGGTGATCAGTCATTACTTTAAGGATTTTGTCTCAAATATTAACAGTATTTTGATTCTTCCTGCTACCTTGTGGATGTCTGTCCTTGTGTGTGCGCGTGGGCATTTGTTTGCATTCAACTGGCATTGTAACGCCCTGCAGCGGACATAGCTCGTAATATGGGAACAAAAACAGTCATCGCCATTGATGTGGGCAGCCAGGATGAGACTGATCTCTGTAACTACGGTGACAGTCTTTCTGGCTGGTGGCTGCTATGGAAACGAATCAACCCGTGGGCTGAGAAAGTGAAGGTGAGTCAATATTGTGGGATGTTAGACTTCTTATGAAGAAAATTCTAATCTTGTAATTAATTTAAAAAGTACAAAATTTCCCCCCGATAGGCGATTGTTCAGAATGATATCTACCCATAGTATCCAAATTAATGCTGTACACTATACAGGGAACCCTCTCATTTGGTACATTACTATAATATTAGAGGTTAAAATTAACAACTGACCCCAAACTATTACATTCAACCGCTATTCATTTTTAGATATAGACTAATAATTACACTTAAATAAAAAAAATGGAATGTTCGTAAACAACTCAGTTGCACAAAGTTTTACAAACCCTTGTCTTCATGACAAATTTATTCAAACATACATATATCATTGACAGTAAATAAGGTCCTCTAGAGCTTTTATAGCTAACTAAGGAACTGTGAACTTTACTGAGGTAAATGCAACATTAAGTGACATATTGTTCTCAAGCTGTTTTATTGACATCTTTCCGCGGTTGATTGACTACATGAGACATTTCAGTAAGTTGTACTGTAACTTTCAATATACCCTCTAATGTGTAATCATGTTTATTTTGTGTTTTAACAAGTTGTATTAAAGTGGAAGAAACGTGCGCGCTACAGCGATCTGTCATGTCACATTTAAACGTCATTATATGACTTTCGTGATAAAATTGACAGAATTTGAAAGATGAGAGACTGTTTCTTATCAGAAGTAACAAAGCACATTATTCTCTTTGTGATTATTCTATCGGAGGTGCACTCCAAATATTGTTTGGTGTAGGGAAAACCCCGGACCTGGCAACCTTGGCTTGAACTACGGGTGGTTCATAAGTTCAAAAAAATAAAGAGATTTTCTTCTCACACAGTATGGCCCCTATTTTAAAGGTCCCATGGCATGGCATTTTTCTATTATTTTATAATGTTTCCTGAGGTGTACTTATATTGTTAGTATGATTTTTACATCATAAAATGTCATAATTTAGAAATAAAAGGCATTTTTTCTATACTGCTGTTTGCCCTGTGGCTGAATGCCCTGCTTCAAGAGGCGTGTCTGCTGTGAGACTTCAGTAAAAACGCCCACTGTTGTGATTGGCTGACATCTTTGCATTTTAAATGAGCGGAGGGGGCGTGGTTTAACGAGGCACGAGTCTGCCAGAGACAGATGGACCTGTGTTCACTTCTCATCAGTTCTCAGCATGTCTCAGTTCAGGGTGAACTGTTGTAGTTACTAGCATATACTTCAGGTTATTAGTTTATTTCTAGTCGGAGGGGCTGTCACTCATGTCAGAAAGTTAGTAACTTTAGTAAATTATGGATCAGCGCTGACTGGAGACGTGAACCGTTTAGAACGATTCAGTCCGATTTGGTGAACTGGTTCGGTTCACTAAAAAGAACCGATTCAAAAGAATGATTCGTTCGCGAACCGAACATCATGGAGACGGAGCGATTGCTAACAAAGTTATTTATAGTAACTTCTGAGTTATGAGAGCGCTGTCAGTCAGCGCGAGTTTATTGTGTTTGTATCTGAGAGTTCTGAATAAACACGAGTCCCAGTCACGCCGAGTCCGACTTCATCATTATTACCAACTTTGTAACACATGCAAAGTACCATTACAGCGAGATGAACGAGTTAGTAAGTGTTGAGTATAGCATTATTTCTAGATATGTTCCAATCATATGAATAGCGTCAGTGACGCGCATTGAGTAACGTTACACAGCGCAAACAAAGACACAACAACAGTAATCGAATGTAATCCAGTTTATTGTGGGGAAAGATGGCTAGCCTAGCCCAGATATGCTCACACTTACCCCCCTTCTGCTTAATCTCACGCTGCGTTTGGTGCCTCCGCTGTGGGCCAGATGCAGTACTGGGGGTCGGGGATGTTGAAGGCCGAGCTTCGGCGTGTGTGAGGTTTATCTCTAAAGATGTGACTGCTGATGTTAAACAGAAAAGACTGTATGCACATTTTAGAACCGATAGACGCGACGAGGACGTACAAAAACACTGACTCACAAGATAGAAAACACGAAAACACCGTTCTGTCTGGAGAGAGAGAAGCCGCATTGTGTGCACGAATAATAAATAATTAGCTACACATCAGAAATTACTGATCACAGATCAGAAGGAACTGAAAAAAGACTTCTGTTTTCATTTGTACATCCGAACACTGAGAAACTGCCAGCATTCACTCGTTCACAAGGAATGATCTCTCGAGCGTTTGCATGGGCGTGCCAGATTCTCTGGGCGGAGGAAAGGGAGGTAACCGTTCCTGCTTGGACGTCAAAACAGGAGACTTCAGGATTGGCTCGTCTGGCCTGTCATTTTCTCAAAGGCAGAGAGAGACAGCCAGAACTCGGGTTTACACCGATCAACATTTCTATCCACTTGGGGACAATATTCAGGCTAGGGGAACTCATATTAATGTTGAAATACCTCATAAAATGAAAATTTCATGCCATGGGACCTTTAACGATCTGAGCACATGGTCTGAAGCACATGGTGTAGGTGCACTTAGGGTGTGTCCAAATCCACTTTTGCTAGTTTAACGATGGAAAAAATGGTCGGCACGCCAGTTGTATTGGTCTAAAAGGGTTGTTCCTAGTCGCTTAATGAGTCATGGGTGTGTTTTGGGCGTAACATGCAATAAACCAATTAGAGTCTCATCCCCCATTCCCTTTAAAAGCCAATTTTGTTGGTCAATGGCGCAGTCGTTTTCAGTTGCCTCAAAATAGCGTTTTAAGACCAGCACACCCATTTCGGTCATAATTTCACAAAGCCCCCAAAGAACCTCTAGAAGTTTATGAGACTGTACTATGCAGAAGAAATATACAGTGTATTGATTGCACTAGCCCTGCATAAATTGTTTAAGAAATGTTCCCTCTGTCTTTCAGGTGCCTGACATGGCTGAAATCCAGTCCCGTTTGGCCTATGTATCCTGTGTACGGCAGCTGGAACTTGTGAAGAAGAGTGCATACTGCGAGTACATTCGCCCTCCCATCGACCGCTTTAAGACCATGGACTTTGGGAAATTTGATGAAATCTATGTGAGAACCCAAAAGCCCATGTCTACAATAAACATAGGGGGCCAATTATTCTATGTTTTCTTGATACTTTAGAGTTGATAGCAGTCGAGTATTTATTGTGTGCATATTGCTGTTATTCCGAATACTAAATGACCTCCCACAACTGGGATAATTAAAGCTTTCTGTTGTCTTTCAGGATGTGGGTTACCAGCATGGTAAACTGGTGTTTACAGAGTGGGCTCGTGGGGACATCATTGACAACATGCTGAAAGACCATCGCTCAGCGGACTATAATGACAGCAAGAAGACTGATGTGAGTTTTCTTAGTAACTCATTTAAACAAGCCATCATTCTACCCTTTTTTTGTCTATTAATACCATTCTCTTGTGATTGGCTGTTTGTTTCAGTCATGCACGTGTCCTAGTGCAGACTTCACTGATCTAGCTGAAATTGTATCCAGGATTGAGCCAGTACAGAGCTACGTAGGAGCTGATGGTCAGTTGCCCCCAAAAAAAATTCTTCTTCAACTTGTTTACGTGCTGTACATTGCACTTGTACTTAACTGACGTTTCTGTGTCTAGCAGAGGAGTCTGACTATGCGACGGAGTACGAGGAGGATGGGATGGACACAGTGAGAGAGGAGGAGGGTGAAGGTGAGGGTGAGGAAGAAGAGGAGGAGGAGGCTGAAGACCCTGAGGATCAGTCTCCTGGAGAATGGGGACCAAACGGGATCTTCACAACAGTGAGTATATACACACAACCTTTTATATATGTCCTTAAAAGTTAAACCCACAGTTAACACACAGTAACTAACCACATAACCGGTGAAATTAAAAACATTTTGTGTAGGAAGAAGACAAGACGGTCCGTCAGAGGAAGAACATCACAAGGGACCTAAACATGGACTTCTCTGGAGTGTCAGATTCCTGAAAAGGGAGTAATGCAGGGTCCAGAGGTCAAAGGGCACTGGAAAGAGAAGAAGAGTCCCACCAGGGGCTGCGGAGTGTAAAGATAGATACTGAAGAAAAGACTTCTGAATTAATTAGATCGTTGGGAAGTCACCAAAGATACTGTGATTTAGGCCCATTAACACTACATTACCCACAACTTGTCACCAAAATTGTAACTCCCTCTATTATCGTTTTGCCTTGACATTTTTTTTTTGTTGGCTCAAGGCTCTGCACCAACAGGGTCCAAGGACTGTGGAGGCCCACCTAGGCAGTGGAATCTCTTCTTCAGATACTGTGCCACTGAAATTAGGGGCTCTATATCTTTTGAGATGTTTTGGTATTTTACATCATAAATGTCTAAAGGGAATTTCATGAGAGTGATGTCTACAGTGGCAGCCAGTATACCACTTAAGTTCTGGTCTGTTTACAGATTATACCAGTTCAGTAGAGATAGTCTGTAGTGTGTCTGGTTTGTGATTTTCTTGTTTAATTTAATTTAATTTAATTGTGTGTGTGTGTGTGTGTGTGCGCGCGTGCGTGTGTGTGTGTGTGTGTGTGTGCGCGCGTGCGTGTGTGTGTGTACGGTCACAAACTGAACATTCATTGGCAACTTCTCCCATAAAACGCCTTCTAGACTGAAAACGGTTTTCCCTGGATGCATTTTTAAAGGTCTGAAACAGAAAATATGGCATAGGTTCAGAAAAGACTTGTGATGCTGCTTCCTGGAGTCTCATCATTTCCATTACAATGATTAGATTGTAATGGTAGAGATGTTTTGATGATATCTGATGCAAGGTTGCCATGCTTGCACGGTAGCAGGAAGTGAACGCGGTAGAGCATGAGGAAGTCCGTGTGGAAGTGAGCGTGGGGGTGAAGTGAGAGCGGCAGAGAGCGAGGAAGAGAGAGCGGCAGAGAGCGAGGAAGCGAGAGCAAGGAAGCGAGAGCGGCAGAGCGAGAAAGAGAGAGCGGCAGAGAGCGAGGAAGAGAGAGCAGCAGAGAGCGAGGAAGCGAGAGCAAGGAAGCGAGAGCGGCAGAGCGAGGAAAGAGAGAGCGGCAGAGAGGAAGCGAGAGCGGCAAGAGAGGAAGCGAGAGCGGCAGAGAGCGAGGAAGCGAGAGCGGCAGAGAGCGAGGAAGCGAGAGCGGCAGAGAGCGAGGAAGCGAGAGCGGCAGAGAGCGAGGAAGCGAGAGCGGCAGGGAGCGAGGAAGCGAGAGCGGCAGAGAGCGCGGAGCGAGAGCGACAGAGAGCGAGCGAAGCGAGAGCGGCAGAGAGCGAGGAAGAGAGAGCGGCAGAGAGCGAGGAAGAGTGAGCGGCAGAGAGCGAGGAAGAGTGAGCGGAAGAGAGCGAGGAAGAGTGAGCGGCAGAGAGCGAGGAAGAGTGAGCGGCAGAGAGCGAGGAAGAGTGAGCGGCAGAGAGCGAGGAAGAGTGAGCGGCAGAGAGCGAGGAAGAGTGAGCGGCAGAGAGCGAGGAAGAGTGAGCGGCAGAGAGCGAGGAAGAGTGAGCGGCAGAGAGCCGAGGAAGCGAGAGCGAGCGAGAGCGAGGAAGAGCGAGCGGCAGAGAGCGAGGAAGCGAGAGCGGCAGAGAGCGAGGAAGCGAGAGCGGCAGAGAGCGAGGAAGCGAGAGCGGCAGAGAGCGAGGAAGCGAGAGCGGCAGAGAGCGAGGAAGCGAGAGCGGCAGAGAGCGAGGAAGCGAGAGCGGCAGAGAGCGAGGAAGCGAGAGCGGCAGAGAGCGAGGAAGCGAGAGCGGCAGAGAGCGAGGAAGCGAGAGCGGCAGAGAGCGAGGAAGCGAGAGCGGCAGAGAGCGAGGAAGCGAGAGCTGCAGGGAGCGAGGAAGAGTGAGCGGCAGGGAGCGAGGAAGAGTGAGCGGCAGAGAGCGAGGAAGAGAGAGCGGCAGAGAGCGAGGAAGAGTGAGCGGAAGAGAGCGAGGAAGAGTGAGCGGAAGAGAGCGAGGAAGAGTGAGCGGCAGAGAGCGAGGAAGAGTGAGCGGCAGAGAGCGAGGAAGAGTGAGCGGCAGAGAGCGAGGAAGAGTGAGCGGCAGAGAGCGAGGAAGAGTGAGCGGCAGAGAGCGAGGAAGAGTGAGCGGCAGAGAGCGAGGAAGAGAGAGCGGCAGAGAGCGAGGAAGTGAGCAGGGAAGATGTGTGACAGAGTGAGAAAGTGAACGAGGAAAGGAATGCAGAAGACGGGGAGCTTTTATGAGGAGTTTCATAATGCCAAAAATATCTCATGTGGGTTTGAATGGGTGCTTGTCTTTTTACAGTGTTTTTTCAGCCTTTCAGAAATGTAGAGCTACTTGTGCTTCAGGTAGATGAGGTGGATGCCTTATTTTGTTATTGCACATTAAGAAAGCAAAAAAAAAGAGAAAATTAACTAAATGGACACCTGTAATATTATACCAGACATGAAGTTTAAATTGTTATATTGCTGAATGAGTGCCAGGAATGCAGTATCTAGTACTGGAGCACTCCAAAGCCAAATGTCATCTTTCCCATATTCACCAACCCAAAAGTTGTCCATAATCTATGTATATTTCCCTGAAACCTCATAATGTACAAATTCTTCAATCCTTAATGCTTTTGCTTTGTTTCAGTCTTTTATGCTGAGACATCTTTGTTTTATACGTTTATGAGAACTGAAAGGATTGCCAACTACTATTTAATTTATTTGTTTTACCACTAGCTTTTTTAAAATAGCTTTTTAAAACACTTTAGAGAGAGAACAGTAAACATTATTTTGCTTGATTAGCATTTTTGCACTGATGATAATAAAGGAAAAATAATTTTGAATGTCTAATATGAGAGGTTGTTGAGGGTCAGACATGTCACGTGCAGCCGTTTGGAGCCTCAGAAATGAATACTGAATAATGAAATAATGATTAATAAAATTCTATTTAATGCCATCACTAAATCACTTTGATGTTCTTAGATTTGATGTTCCTGAGTGATTATTCATGTCTTTTTGATATGCGTGGGAAAGTATTTATATAAAACCTATTCTATTACATTCTTGTCAAAGTACAGATTCAGCTTTAAAACTGGATTTTGTCAATTTGTTAGCAGCACTGTTGATCATGGATGGTTTGTTTATTCACATCAACAATCCTGAGGAAAGAAATGAAATCTCACTGGGTCATCATCAGGATAGCTACTCCTTTTACATGTTTCACTTGTAGGGTTAGAGGATAGAATATACAGTCAATAGAAAGTCCCCGTAAAACATGAAAACCCAACATGTGGTGTGTGTGAATGTGTGGGCAGGTATTCCTTACATTGTGTTAGTATTTAAAACTATTTATAATTCCGGCATTTATAGCATTTAAATTTACATCAAATAAAAAATAAAATAAATTAAGAAATTGCTATGATACGAACTGCGTCGTCTGACTTTTTAACGGTCGATTACCAGTGGGAGTTGACAGAGGAAGAGGTAAGAATTATACAGTGGGGCAAAAATGTTTTTAGTCAGCCACCAATTGTGCAAGTTATCCCACTTAAAAAGATGAGAGAGGCCTGTAATTTTCATCATAGGTACACTTCAACTATGAGGAATGAGAAAAAAATCCAGAAAATCACATTGTCTGATTTTTAAAGAATTTATTTGCAAATTATGGTGGAAAATAAGTATTTGGTCACCTACAAAAAATTAGACCTGACCTCTCCCAGACCTGTAACTTCTTTAAGAGGCTCCTCTGTCCTCCACTCATTACCTGTATTAATGGCCCCTTTTTGAACTCGTTATCAGTATAAAAGACACCTGTCCACAACCTCAAACAGTCAAACTCCACTATGGCCAAGACCAAAGAGCTGTCAAAGGACACCAGAAACAAAATTGTAGACCTGGACCAGGCTGGGAAGACTGAATCTGCAATAGGTAAGCAGCTTGGTGTGAAGAAATCAACTGTGGGAGCAATTATAAGAAAATGGAAGACATGCAAGACCACTGATAATCTCCCCCGTTCTGGGGCTCCACGCAAGATCTCACCCCGTGGGATTTTGAGTAAAAACCTCTTTCCATCAGCAAGGGCATTGAAGATGAAACATGGCTGGGTCTTTCAGCATGACAATGATCCCAAACACACCGGCCGGGCAACGGAGTGGCTTCATACGAAGCATTTCAAGGTCCTGGAGTGGCCTAGCCAGTCTCCAGATCTCAACCCCATATAAAATCCTTGTTGCCCAGCGACAGCCCCAAAACATCACTGCTCTAGAGGAGATCTGCATGGAGGAATGGGCCAAACTACCAGCAACAGTGTGTAAAAACCTTGTGGAGACTTATAGAAAACGTTTGACCTCTGTCATTGCCAACAAAGGGTATATAACAAAGTATTGAGATGAACTCTTGTTATTGACCAAATACTTATTTTCCACCATAATTTGCTAATAAATTCTTTAAAAAACATGATTTTCTGGATTTTTTTTCTCATTCTGTCTCTCATAGTTGAAGTGTACCTACAGCCTCTCTCATTTTTTAAGTGGAAAAACTTGCACAATTGGTGGCTGACTAAATACTTTTTTGCCCCACTGTACATTCAGGAATGGTTTAAGGAGCACAACGAGTTTTGAGGTGTTGACTTGGCCTCCAAATTCCCCAGATCTCAATCCAATCGAGCATCTGTGGGATGTGCTGAACAAAAGTCCGATCCATGGAGGCCCCACCTCGCAACTTACAGGACTTAAGGATCTGCTGCTAACATCTTGGTGCCAGATACCACACCACACCTTCTGGTGGAGCCCATGCCTCAATAGTCAGGGCTGTTTTGGCAGCAATGCCAGATCGGTGTAGCCTAGAAATCTAGACGCACCCTAGCGGCAGCAAATCTAATTTGCAGCCAGGGTAGTCTAGCAACTCTCCGCTATTCAGGCCAATCACATCGTGTATAGAGTCGGTGGACGGGCTTAATATAATGACGGCAGAGTTGTGGCGGTTCTGCGTGCTACTTGTAAACAAAGAAGCTGGGGAACAGCGGTCTTTCGAATCGGCTTTGGCCGCGACTCTGGAAGACTTGGAGTTAAGCTTTTCTTTGAGAAAAGAACGGCACTGAAGTCATTATTAAGAAAGCAAAATGTGTTCAGAGTTTTGCCGACCGGATACGGCGAGAGTTTAATCTATCAACTAGCTCTGCTTCACCTTCTTCAGTGCTCTGGTTGGTTGTAGCGCTATCCTATTGCATGCAGAGGGAATTTGAAAGACAACCGTTTATCCCCCCTCTCGGATTGAGCAATGCCAGTGGTGAGTTCCCAGACTCAACATCTTGATGTGGGTCTGGCTTGTCAGGCTAAGATGTGTGTGTAATACGTCGATTAATAGTAGTTTTTGTTCACTTCTGCTGAAAGATTTTTTTTCAGACAAGCTGTTTTTCGAGGAACCAGATGAGTCAATGATTCATTATTACAAAATATGCTTATTTGTCACCACCATTAATATAAAAATAAAAACTACTTTTTATTTTAAGTAGCAGAAGGGAAGAGTTTCTGCCAGGGCAACAAACTTTAAGGTGAGGATGTTCACGTTATAATCTAGACAAAGTTTTTCTTTAAAGTGACGTGAATCTGATTTTTCTTGGATTTAAATATTATTTGGAGGGTTATATACAGTGAGGAAAATAACACCCTGCTATTTTGCAAGTTCTCCCACTTGGAAATCACGGAGGGGTCTGAAATTGTCATCGTAGGACATCGTAGGTGCATGTCCATTGTGAGAGACATAATCTAAAAAAAAAAAATCCAGAAATCACAATATATGCTTTTTAAACTATTTATTTGTACGATACAGCTGCAAATAAGTATTTGAACACCTGTCTATCAGCTAGAATTCTGACCCTCAAAGACCTGTTAGTCTGCCTTTAAAATGTCCACCTCCACTCCACTCCATTTATTATCCTAAATTAGATGCACCTGTTTGAGGTCGTTAGCTGCATAAAGACACCTGTCCACCCCATACAATCAGTAAGAATCCAACTACTAACATGGCCAAGACCAAAGAGCTGTCCAAAGACACTAGAAACAAAATTGTACACCTCCACAAGGCTGGAAAGGGCTACGGGGAAATTGCCAAGCAGCTTGGTGAAAAAAGGTCCACTGTTGGAGCAATCATTAGAAAATGGAAGGATGCTAAACATGACTGTCAATCTCCCTCGGACTGGGGCTCCATGCAAGATCTCACCTCGTGGGGTCTCAATGATCCTAAGAAAGGTGAGAAATCAGCCCAGAACTACACGGGAGGAGCTGGTCAATGACCTGAAAAGAGCTGGGACCACCGTTTCCAAGGTTACTGTTGGTAATACACTAAGATGTCATGGTTTGAAATAATGCATGGCACGGAGGGTTCCCCTGCTTAAACCAGCACATGTCAAGGCCCATCTTAAGTTTGCCAATGACCATTTGGATGATCCAGAGGAGTCATGGGAGAAAGTCATGTGGTCAGATGAGACCAAAATAGAACTTTTTGGTCATAATTCCACTAAACGTGTTTGGAGGAAGAAGAATGATGAGTACCATCCCAAGAACACCATCCCTACTGTGAAGCATGGGGGTGGTAGCATCATGCTTTGGGGGTGTTTTTTATGGGACAGGGCGACTGCACTGTATTAAGGAGAGGATGACCGGGGCCATGTATTGCGAGATTTTGGGCAACAACCTCCTTCCCTCAGTTAGAGCATTGAAGATGGGTCGAGGCTGGGTCTTCCAATATGACAATTACCCGAAGCACACAGCCAGGATAACCAAGGAGTGGCTCTGTAAGAAGCATATCAAGGTTCTGGCGTGGCCTAGCCAGTCTCCAGACCTAAACCCAATAGAGAATCTTTGGAGGGAGCTCAAACTCCGTGTTTCTCAGCGACAGACCAGAAACCTGACTGATCTAGAGAAGATCTGTGTGGAGGAGTGGGCCAAAATCCCTCCTGCAGTGTGTGCAAACCTGGTGAAAAACTACAGGAAACGTTTGACCTCTGTAATTGCAAACAAAGGCTACTGTACTAAATATTAACATGGATTTTCTCAGGTGTTCAAATACTTATTTGCAGCTGTATCATACAAATAAATAGTTAAAAAAATCATACATTGTGATTTCTGGATTTTTTTTTTAGATTATGTCTCTCACAGTGGACATGCACCTATGATGACAATTTCAAAACCCTCCATGATTTCCAAGTGGGAGAACTTGCAAAATAGCAGGGTGTTCAAATACTTATTTTCCAAACCTGTATATATGTTGTATATTTAATGTTTTTGAAAAATATATTTATAAAATGGCCAAAATATATTGGTAGAAAAGATGTTAGCATGGCGCATGAGCCACTAAAACGCGCACACACACTCGCACAGAAACGCGTTGTTAGCACCGCTCTGACGATTTTGTCAGTAAAATAGCATAGCAACTTAAAAGCTAAATTTCTCACTAGCTTCAGCCATACTATTGACAAAGACGATGAGCTTTTTCACACCAAGATTATTGCAATTTACTGGATGGGAGGCGCTACAATGTTCCGTTCATTTATCAACTGAAAACAGGATGACTATTCGATTCTTGGGATTTAAGAAGCGATATCGGTTCGTAGAAATGAGAATCGATTGAAATAGAGAAATCAATATTTTTTTTACCCGGCCCTAGGAAATTATAATAAAATGGATTTTAAATTACTGTTTTTAATTTCCAAGATGATATTTGCTCTATTCTATGTTTGCTTTTCCCAGGAGTTTAGAGCAGGGACAAATTTACATTGACTATCAAATATATACTGAGTTGACCAACACCATATATAGCATTAGCCAGATTATCCCTTCCCCTTGGTGATCCTCCCAATAATTATTCTGCAAACAATTTCAGTGAAATTCGTTGCGGATAGGTGGACATTCTCTGCTTTCAAAGATTGTACAAGAAGAAAGATCTTAACTCCTGTTTCAGAAGTAGAACAGAATGCTCCGTCTTAAAGGTCCCGTTCTTCATGATCCCACTGTTCAAACTTTAGTTAGTGTGTAATGTTGCTGTTAGAGCATAAATAATACCTGTAAAATTATAAAGCTCAAAGTTCAATGCCAAGCGAGATATTTTATTTAACAGAAGTTCCCTTTCAAAGCCTACAGCGAACGGCTGGCTTGGACTACATCCTGGTACTTCCTTCATAAATGACGTCAGTAGAACAGACTAACCTCCGCCCACAAGAATACGCGAAAAAAGGGGGCGTTGCTGTCCCACGTGGAGAAGAGGACGTGTCGCGTGGAGAAAAGGAATTGTTGCGTTTGAGTGTGTTTGTCGCCATGTCGTCGAGACGCTGTTATTTTCATCCCGGAGTCAAATCACCTTTGTTTGGCTTTCCCAGGGACGCTGTAGAGATCATTGAGCGCATACATCTCCCGTTAAGAGGCGTGACCTTTCCACGTGCGCTAAGCTGCTGTCGAATCACAACACAGGAACCGTGCCACGTTCGCTAAGATACGGTCAAATCACAACACAGGAACCGCTGGCACAATCAGAACTCGTTACGTATTTCTGAAGGAGGGACTTCATAGAATAAAGGAAGTCATCAGCCGTTTTTAGGACAGTGAAAACAGCGGTGTACAGATAAGTAAATTGTGTTAAAAATACTGTTTTTTTTTTTACACGCGAAACATGAACACATGTTATATTGCACACTGTAAACACAATCAAAGCTTCAAAAGAACACGAAGAACGGGACCTTTAAAGTACATAAAACAAAAATAAACCACACAAACACTTTTTTTGTGTTTTATTTGTTTTAGGTTTTTGAAAGTTGTCATTTTTCCCCAAAAGAAAAAAAAAATCCTGAGGTATTCACAATATAATGGCATTTCTTTCATTTGAAATGAGAAAACAACAAAACAAAACAAAAATTGTGGGGGAGGGGGGCATCATAATGATGGTAAAACTGTAATGGCGGTCTCAATAAAATACAACAGTTTGGGATATTTCTGCTCCATTCGAATATTAAAATGGTAACCAGAAAAAGGAAAACATAATAAATAGTCAAAAAAAAAAAAAAAATTCAATATTCACAAAAGACAAGCTGTTGTAGTTGAGTCTTATTTTTAAAATACCCCACATCAAATATCTTAGTTTAAATCAAACTAATCCCAAAAAGTAAAAATGTTGCATCATAATATCTATATTCTATCACTTTCATTTATCCATATACCAGAAAACATGAAAGGCTGTCTAAGTTTGTTGTTGGCACAAAGCATTTCTAATTTTTTTTACAATATATCAAGATGCCAACAACAATAGAGTACATTATGGAAATCTGCTCTTTTTGACTTGAACAGCATGTCAACGGCCGCATCAAACAGAATTAGCAGGTTTAAACACTTCTAAACAGAATTTGGTGAACTACATGGTTCTAAACTCCATCATGACAATTTTTTATAATAACAATAATAATTTAAAAAAAACTCCAGTGCAACAGCAGCTAAAAAATGTGAGATCTCCACATGAAGACACATTGTAACCATACAGCAAAACAGAGCTGTGATAACAGCTCCAGGGGGAAGAAAGAAAACAAACTACACAAAAAGAGGGGGAAAGAAAAAGCGCAATAAATGATTGCTTAGCTTCAACAGAAAAAGACACACCTTTGACGCAACATTTGCAGGAACCATTTTGTATAACTTGCAACAATAACAACAATAACTTGCAATCTGTTTCACTTTTCTCATCTTAATTTGGTGTGATCTTAACCCTGAAGATAATAGTAGAACAACAATAATAAGAACAAACAAACAAAATGGTATTCGTATTCAAAATAAAAGGTTACAAAGGACCAAAACGAATACAAAATAATAGACTTTTGGTTTTCTAACAGCTGAAGACACACAATGTCTTGCTAAAACCTCTCTTCAAACTCACTCACAGATCAACCCAACACAAACACAACATGGACGAGAAACAAACAAAAGGTCAAGAATCAATACAGATGACAAAATATCATCACAGCAATGATAAAAGTAAAAATTGTATAATGCATATTAAGATTTTTGTTTAAAAGTCAGGAGACATAAAAAGGCAAAAGTGTGTCTTTTTCAAAAAACACAATGTATTGGGAAAAAAAATTAAAAAATACAGAATATATATATTTGTAAAAATCATAAATAAAAGAAAATATTTATGTCTCCCCTCCCTCCCCCTTCAACCCACAACAAAATGTAAAATCAATGGCAGTTACTTCAGAGATCATAACATGCAATTGATATACTTACAGCACTTGACAAACTATTTCTCTGAACTACCAACCCAAACACGCCCCAACCACCCCACCCCATCCCAGTACAATCCTTAAATATGTCAGCTCATTGACAAAAACAAAAGAAACTCTCTCTCTATTGATCAGAAAATCTCTCTCTGCGCTAGCTGAGGAAGTGATATTCACTCACTCACTCACTCACTCACTCGTCGCAGAGATAAAGAGACTCCAGTAGTTGTGTATATACAGGGAGTTCAGTGGGGGAAAATGCAAACGGATTGGATTTGAGTGACTGCATAGTGAGTATTTGGTTTAATTACAGATGGGGCATTATTATGATCATTAAAAAAATAAAATAAATTCTAAAAAAAGTAATAAAGACTCATACAACATGACGGCAAAGTACACGCCTGAGCACACACTCCAAAAATAACAGTGATGCTGCAACACACACACGCACACACGCACAGATAAATGAAACAGCAGCAGGCACTGGTTTAGTTAACATCATTTGGTGTTCAGGGATGTGTACTACTACCGCCGCAGAAATGGGTTCAGTATCTCTGTCTTATTCACAGAAACACTCATTTTAACAAAAATAAAAACACAAATAATTGATGCTTTGATTTCAGAATCAATAAAAAATCATTACAAATTAAAATAGTGCCAGAAAACAGTGAATGGAAGTACACTTTCAACCAAGCATAAACCATAAAGATTAGCATCTCAGAACATTTTTCCTTAGAGGTGTGTACGGAAGCTTGTTTCTAGCCACGGAATAACAATTAAAAATGTAATTTCATCTCACAATTCTGACTTTTTTCAATTGCGAGTCAAACTCATAATTGCGAGAAAGAAGTCACAATTGTTTTTCTCCGAATTGCGAGTTGTACACTTGGAATTGCGAGAAATAAAGTCCGAACTCGCAATTCTGACTTTCTTGTATTTTTCTCAGAATTGCGAGTTATAAACTTGTAATTACAAATTTAGATATTGCAATTCTGACTTTATTTCTTGCAATTGAATTTAAATAGTCAGAATTGCAAAATATAAACCTGAAATTCGGACTTTTTTCCCCCTCGCAATTGCGAGTATATGCCAATTTGGACTTTTTCCCTCATATTTGCAAATTTGTATAACAATTCAGACTTTTTTTTTGCAATTGCAAATTAATATCTCACAATTATTTCTTTCAGTTTTTCCTCCGAATCCGAATTGTGGGAAATAACTTGCGAAATATAAACCTGAAATTTTAAATTGAAGATTTTACACTGCACAATTCTGACTCTCACATAATTGAGAGTTTATATCTCGAAATTCTGAATTGTGAGAAATTTGCAATTTTTATTAAACAAGCTTCCATAGGTGTGTGTGTCAGCAAAATAAAACCCCAAGAGTGAAGGGTGACGGACTGAAAAATAACATAACACTAAGATGCTGTTTCCAGTACCTCACCCGCGACAGTCTCGCTGGAAATTACATACATGAAGCTGTATATCCCTCATTCGAGGTCCTCAGAATAACAATCCAGCATCATCTAGAATAACAATAATCATCCTAATGACAACAACGCCACTGGTTTGAATTTGTTTTATTGATGACACCTTTGGTGTGTAATGCTGCGGTTATATCTAGAAGGTCTACTGAGAGAATGACGGACAGACAGACAGGCAGGTTTCCACAGTATCCGTGATGAATATCAACACCAAACAGGAAACCAGTGTTATGTTGACAGCAAGAGTCCTGTTAGAGATTCTATTTGGCATGTGAAAGGAGCAAAAAAACCTATCGGGAGGTAAATAGTTACAGCTCATTGTTACATATAGTGTTAGGAAAACACGAATGTCCTGTTTTATTAGCTCTTTTGAATAATTTGTCGATCCAATTTGATGGAAAACTTTGAAAATGGACTGCAAACGGATGAATTTTGTGCAAAATCTTCAGAATTATTTTACTAGAAGGTGTTATTGCATTGTCAAATCAACACGTTATCATAATCAAAGCAGCCAAAATATGTAATGAGGCGAATAATAACCGATTAGTTGATGAATAAAACTCATGAATTCATCCACCGCAGGACGGACACAAGTTGCTTGCGTGACCCACAGCTAACGGTGTAATAAGGGAAAACTAGCTCAAATATATATAGATATTACCAGCTACCTGTCTATTATTTTGTACACATAACTGGAAGTCGTTCTTATTAGTTGCTTAGAGTGAGCAGTGACGTTTGTGAGTTGGCGTAGTTTCAAAAACAAACTACTGAGATATAAATATAGATTCTCAATTTACTTCCTTGCTTGCCTTCTCTTTCTCTTAATGAATCCCGCCATGCATTTTACATGCAATCATTCTCGTATTTGGTAAATGTGTAGACATTGCAGTGTTTTATGCATTTGGTTTAAAAAAAAAACAAGAATTGTCCTTTGGGGAATATAATCACTGAGAGCAGCATCTAAAGTAAACAGTAGCAGCAGTAAGATAATAAATAAATATAATAATAATAATAATAGCAGATAATAAGAACAAAGTTTCAAGGATAATGAACAAAACGGTAAGATGCAAAACAACACTAACTACAAATAAAAATTGGTACATTGGTTCAAAAACGATTGAAAGCTTTTATGCAACATCCAGCTAGCTCACGACAGCGATCTATAAGACAACCGACACCTGTTACCGTCAGCCCTGAAATCCCACCAAACCTCTCGAACATGAGCCAATACTTTCTAGAAGACTTCACTGGAGACTTTCTTTCATACGCCTTTCTCCTCATTTTCTCTCCCATCCCAGCATTCCCTCTGCTACGTTCATTAGTCTTTCTTCAGTCCCTTATATAACGCCATACTTCCTGTCTCAACATACAGTTACCCCCTAAATCTTTCTTTGCTGATTTGTTTAGTCATATATTCTTCTTCCTCCCTCAGTCTAGCAGTGATTTGGCTTCTTATAGCAGTGAATCTCAAACTCTACAGCTTTGGTTGTGAAAGTCGCTGAACATCTTCAGCACGACCCTTAAGCAGGTGCTGAAATCCTCTGAGAACAACAGCTTGGCAGGAAAAAAGAAAAAAAAGCTTTGGTTTGCAGGAACTCAAATGCTCATGGGAAAGAGTGAACGCTGAAGAGAATGAAATGATGAACGGTTGTCTGGGTAGATGAGTCGGGTGAATCAGAGCAGAAATATTCTACTCACAAAATGACACGTTTTATATTCTTGTGGAGGAAACGCTTGAAACAAACTGCAAAGAGTCCAACTCCCCCGCTTGACCAACATCTCTCATGTTTGCTTTTGGTGACTTTGATTGTGGTTTCAACCTCAGACACACTAAGACTAAAACACAGCTAAATCTTGTTAGAATCCCCATTTCTAACACTAGTCTTCCTGAGGTGTGCATTGTTATGACTACAAATTCTGGGCTAATTTTTTTGTGTTTTATCTAGTGATAGACCGATACAACGCAAAATTTGCCCTTTTCAGATTATAGCCATTGGCCAATGATATCAGCATCGCCAGTGAAGTGTGTAATTTCTGTGTAACGGAATTGCACAAATAATAACGTTATTTATAAACTGTAAAATATTTCTCTGAACAATCCCCATCTGCCATTGGTCAGACAAAACCCATTGATCGAACCAATGTCACTAGGTAAGGCAAATTGCTCATTTATTGTAAATTATACACTTCACCTTTAAAAACACCCTTACCGGTCAACCACTAGTTTTATCTTAATATACAACCTCCTCTCTTAGCCAATATATCTATTTCCACACATGAAAATCCAGACCAAACTACTTATAAAGGATTAGAAGTTCTACCACTAAGAAAGTACGTGTAACAATTACTGAAATATCTGCTGATATTCTGCTAGAATAGAAAAGAACACTTCTATAAAACATAATTTATGATATTTCACACAGCTAGTTTCTATTTGCTTGGATTCAGTTAATGGCTGTGAACTGAAGGTGCGCTTGAATCGTACAGAAAACTAGGACTGATAAACGGATAACACACACTCACCATTGCACAGTGTTGTTCGACTACTCTGTTCAGTCCCTGAGTAAGGGGCTACGGAGGACCTCATGTTGTGCAGATTTGGATTTTAACGTGAACTATTATATTACGGTCTGAGGTTTAGTGAGACGGTGTTACTGGAAATGTGCGTGCGTGCGTGTCACAGTGTGTGTTAGACTGCAACCTGCAATGGTCCATCCTGTTCGATGGGTGGATGAGGACAAAAATATTTCATATTTACATCAAACCTGCCAAGGATTGTCTGTCGATCAGTCAAACTCCAACATGAACATTCTATCTTTTGCTTTCTCCCCTCTCAATCGGTCCATTTCCACTCCGTCCCGTCTTTCTCGTTAACGTAATTTACATTTCAAACCTGTCCATCCGTGTCGCTAAATCAACTTCCCAACATCACATCATTCTTTCTCTCCCGTTTCTGCCGTTCTCCGCCTGGCTACCTGCTGAAGAGAGAGTGGAGCTGGTGATGGCTGAAGCACTGGCTGCTGCGAGGAGACTCTGTGCGCTCCATCACCGCCTGGAACCAGCCCGCCACGTCGAACTCCGCCACCTCATAACGACGGATAAAACTGTGTTCCTATAGAAAAAAAAAAGACCACTAGTGTGAAGAAATGATCAGACCAGGCTATTTAAAGGTCCCGTTCTTCGTGATCCCATTGTTCAAACTTTAGTTAGTGTGTAATGTTGCTGTTAGAGCATAAATAATACCTGTAAAATTATAAAGCTCAAAGTTCAATGCCAAGCGAGATATTTTATTTAACAGAAGTTCCCTTTCAAAGCCTACAGCGAACGGCTGGCTTGGACTACATCCTGGTACTTCCTTCATAAATGACGTCAGTAGAACAGTAGAACAGACTAACCTCCGCCCACAAGAATACGCGCAAAAAGGGGGCGTGGTCTTGTTGCTGTCCCACGTGGAAAAGAGGACGTGTCGCGTGGAGAAAAGGAAGTGTTGCGTTTGAGTGTGTTTGTCGCCATGTCGTCGAGACGCTGTTATTTTCATCCCGGAGTCAAATCACCTTTGTTTGGCTTTCCCAGGGACGCTGTAGAGATCATTGAGCGCATACATCACCCCGTTAAGAGGCGTGACCTTTCCACGTGCGCTAAGCTGCTGTCGAATCACAACACAGGAACCGTGCCACGTTCGCTAAGGTGCGGTCAAATCACAACACGGGAACCGCTGGCACAATCAGAACTCGTTACGTATTTCTGAAGGAGGGACTTCATAGAACAAGGAACTCATCAGCCGTTTTTAGGACAGTGAAAACAGCGGTATACAGATAAGTAAATTGTGTTAAAAATACTGTTTTTTTTTTACACACGAAACATGAACACACGTTATATTGCACACTGTAAACACAATCAAAGCTTCAAAAAACACGAAGAACGGGACCTTTAAGATCTTACATCTTTGATATTGAACAGAGCACAACAACAAATGCTCAAGTTACATGGGAGATTGAGACTTACAAGCAGCTTGTGGTATTTTGGCCTTTTTCTGTGATCCTTTGTGAGGCTGCAAAGATAAAGAAAACTAGGATCTGTACAGAACTCACACACAAACACAGGTGACCGATACTGGTGCCAAAACTTGGTTATGTTTATGTAACGGTATGAGGGTGTACCAGTCTTTGACGAAGGACTGAAAGTCGGGGGAAAAGCCCATGCCGAGAGGAAGAACCGGCGGGTCCTCTTGCAGAACTTTGGTGAGAACCTCAAAGTCTGTTTTGCAGTTCTTGTAAGGAAACTGTCCTGTGGCTAGCTCCACCTACAGGTGGGGAGGTATATAAATAATCACTTTTAGTTATTCAAGTACTGTTTTTTTTAAACACAGCTCTTTAATTACATTTACAATACCGTCTGAAAGTTAGGGGTTGGGAAGCTTTGTAATGTTTTTAAAAAGTCACTTATGCTCACCAAGGCTGCGTTTATTTGGTCACAAGTTACAGTAAAACCAGTAATATTGTGAAATATTATATTTTAAAATAAAAATATATTTTAAAAAGTAATTTATTACTGTTCAGCATCATTACTCCAGTCTTCAGTGTCACATGCTTCTTCAGAAATCATTCTAATATGATTTAATGCTCAATTATTATTGGTGCTCAACATCAATGTTGAAAATTTAGCTTTTTCTTTTTTTTTCTTTTTTTTAAATGAGAAACAATCTTTTTTTTCCTTTTTTTTTTAAGAACCTTCACAAGAACAGCATTTATTTGAAATACAAATCTTTTGCAACATTATAAATGTCTTTACTATCAGATTTGGATCAATTACATCCATCCTGAATAAAAAGATTACATTCTTTCAACAACAATACCAATCATGCTGACCCCAAGTTTTTGAACAGTAGCATAAATTCCACATCTAAGCAAATTAGAAGAGTGATCATAACATTATATAATAATGATATAACACCCCCTAAACCAAGTGCTGGCCAGCAAAGTAATCCCAGTAAAAAGAAGAAAGGAAGAAGTCACCAGAGAAATGCCAAGACTCCAGACGTCAGCTCTGATGTCATAGTCTGGCTTACTGGGGTCTGGAGGGTCTATTCTCTCAGGCTAAAAAACAAAAGAGATGAAAAATATATATGATGCATATTACGGAAAAGGCTGTCACTGAGTAAAACAGTAATTCCTATATTATATCCACCTTTTGTTTTGACAGCAGGATAAATAAGCATTTTTGTATACTTATACTCTGAATGTACAAACACTGCAGAATCTTATATATATATATTAAACATTTTACCCCATAATCTTGCTTTGTTTTACATTTTTCGAAATCCTGAAACTTTATGACATTGAAATCCCAATGTGTGCTCACCGCCATGTATGCAGCACATCCGGCGCTGCGAGTCTTGGCCTTAGAATCCACCAGTCGGCCACTAATGCCAAAATCACACAGTTTGATCTGCCCTTTGGCATCCAACAGGATATTAGATGGCTTCACGTCTCGGTGAATGACACCGTGTTTCTCTTTCAGATAAAGCAGAGCCTTCACAATCTACATACAAAAAGAAAAAGTGTAAGATGAAATCAGATCTAAGCGTTTCAACTTGCAAACAGACCAATAACTAACCAATAATAGCTGCCTTTCTGAATCAAATTAATTTAAAACAAAGCCTTACGGCCACGGTCATCTTTCCCAGGATGGCCTCTGGTATGGGCCCCTGGATCCTCTTCTTCAGCTTCTCCGCACACGTCCCCATTAGTTCCATGGCGATGAACACATCCGTCTACAGAGGTAGAAACGCCTTTAAACGATTCAAGTAATTCAATATATTTAAAATGCCCCATATTATGCTGTTTTAAAGGTTATTAATTTGGCAATTAGGTTGTAATAAATGGATTGTTTAAAGATTCGGTCTCTCTAAACCCCTCCTTTCTATGAGCCTACGCTGCTCTAATTAGTCAGACGGATAAGGTCTGATTGGTCGACCGAAAATTTCAGCTCTGGAGCATCCCTCAACATTTGATACTCAGTGATTCGAATGATGGCCTCAGTTTCTCCATATCAATTCCGCCTCATCACTTCATTGAAGTGCATACAAAGACGACTCGCAAGACGGTCTTTTCGACATGTCGACAACACAAACCAACCAGGTCTCAGCTACATCTAGAGTTTGAGGGCGGATCAAAGTAGATGTTGCTTGCAGGCAGCCAATGAAGACCATAGACAGGCAGTATGCAAATTTGTTAGGTGTATATATCTAACAGGAAGTGAGACTGGAATTACTGACGACTTGTTTCAGCAGTTCAGAATCTATTCTTTCTATTAGGAGACAATAACTTTATATGTTGTACACTTTGCAGACCTTTTACATTTACAAACAACTTTATTACACATTGCAAGAAAGGTAATATTCAAAAAAAGAATTAGCACCCAAACTCTGGAACAGTCTTCCTAGCCTTGTTCGGAAAGTAGACACGCTCACAGAACTTAAATCTAGACTAAAAACACAACTCTTTAACCTGGCATACACATCATCACATTTATATCATTCAAATCCATTAAAGGATTGTAATGTGGCGTTCACACCGGACGCGATTCGCGCTAAACGCGTGAAGGTGGACGCTTGAACATTTTGAGTTTACTCGCTTCATTCGTGTGTGAAATTCGCGCGTAGCGCGAGTGAAATTTGCGTGTGACAACTACACAACAGACGCGACTTCGCGTCATGGGAGGGGCTTCTATATGAGCCAGCTCGTCTCGGTCACTTGACGTCTTTTTTGTAAAAAAATACTACTATTAATGTGTGACAAACGTAGTTTAAAGACTTTTTCAGGCGATAATATAGTTGTTTAAAGCTCAAATCTGTGGTTAATTTATAAAAAGAGTGCCTATTTGAGCATTTTATCTGGCGTTTTCGGAGTTGTGAGATCCAGGGGATCAGTGACATTCCGCGCTCGTTTACCCGGGGAGACCCGCCTTTCCTCGGCTAGTCCTTCTCACATTTGCCGCTGGCTCTGGCTCTTTTTTTCTGCTCCTGTCTCGTTGTGAAATGGCTCATTTGGCTCACAATAACTCACTTTCTTCCAAGCAAGATCCTTTTTATTCCTTTATTCCTGTTCCTGTAGTGATAGGATGATGTATCATACAGCTCCGGGTATCCACAAGCAGCCACGATTATCTTGTCCTCCATTGTTGTTCGGATTTCTGCCTCCGCTTGTAAATGCGTCACTACTAGAGCAAGCTCGTGATTGGTTAACGCGGCGCGAAATATCCGCCAAAGTTCCGATTTTTCAATTTGAGCGATTCACACGTTCAAAACGGCCGGTGTGAACGCACCATTAGGCTGCATAATTTAGATCAACCGGAACTGGGAGCACGTCCCATAACACCAGATGTTCTTGTTACATCGTAAGAAGAATGGCATATACGCTAATATTACTTTGTCGGTCTCATCCTTATCGCGAGGTTACCGTAGTCAGCCGGATCCGGGTCGTATCCAGATCAGATGGTGGACCTGCACCTAGACACGACCTCATCGCAGCCCTGAATGTCAGCAGAGACTTGTCTACTAGAACATTCCCCTGTGAAGACCTCGTCAACGACGGCCATCGGCACAGATCCTCAGCAAAGGCCACAAGAACCAGACAAGTCCTCTGCACAGACCCCTATGGCCAGCTTTGTCTCCATACCAGCGTGATGAATCCGATCTTCAAGCAGAAGGAACTGGATATTTTGAATGCTACCGATCCACAATCTGACTTCTGACCACTGCATTCGTTTGGCCAGAGGAGATCTGAACCCCCCCAACTGAGCCTGGTTTCTCCCAAAGATTTTTTTCTCCATTTGTGTCATCTGATGGATTAAGGGTTTCTTGCCACCGTCACCTCTCGCTTGCTTAGTTGGGGACACTTTATATTCAGCAATATAACTGATTTGACTGCACAGACACTATTGGATGAAAGCTCAACCGCTAGATGACGACAACACTGTTTTCTGCAGACTTTCTTTATAGCTCAATTGAACTTATTTTATAAATTATGTACTTTACACAGTTATTGAACTGAAACGAATCAACACTGAACTGATTTCAACTGAATGATGACCGTTTAGGGTTGTCTTTTTAGAATTGAATTCTGTTTGCATCATTGAATCGTTATTTTCCTGTTTATAACTTAAAAGCTGCTTTGAAACAATCTGTACTGCATAAAGTGCTATATAAAAAAAGTCGACTTGACTTGTTACTCACATTGGTGACTATTGCTCCATAGCACTGAATGATGTACGGACAGTCATGACTCTTCAAAACAACGTCCAGATCCATGAGGATTCTCTTATTCTCATCTTTATTACCCGTCCTCCTCATTTGCTGCAGGAAAAAACACACAAATGGAACACACTCAAATTAAACACTAATTAGTACAACACAATCTATTTACACAAAGAGCAGTGATATAATTAGTAAACAGTATTTACTCCTGCCTAAACTGCTGTTTTAATGACTCCGTAATTACAAGGAAAGTTTAAGACGACAAACACATACTCCATTATCCAAACATTTTAATAATAATATTTGAAATTCTTTTGGCTTTAGTGCACTGACAACATAAATAGCAATTATTAAAAATTTTGTTGATATCACAATCACACCTACCATTTGTTCTGTAAAAATCTTAAGTTTAAGTCTTAAAATATATAGTATGTTCTATAATTTAGGAATGAGGTCCCTCTCAAGGGCATCATCATATTTAGGGGTCCTTGATCAAAAAGTAAAAAAAAACCCTGGTTTAATCCCATCCAGAAAAAGACTAACTATGTATTATTAGTAGTGAAGGGAGAAAGCGTTTTGAAACTTTGAATCAAACCAATTGTTCAAGCGTGTTTGCGAAGTGGCCATCGCTAATTATCAGCGACGCAAGAGTTTTATGCTAGTTTCAGCCCGACGCATTTATCATTTTCACGTCCTGTGTTGCGTTGTTTAAATAGCAAATGCATTTGCGCCCATTTGTGCGCTCTGCGCCTGAACACACCTCATTTTCAGACCATTGATGGCACGTTGCTATTTTGAGGCAACTGAAATAGACATAGGTCAAACCTGGTCTAAAGTCAATGGCGCAATATTGTTTTTGTGTTATTTAAAGGGCGCGCTAGTAATATGCACTCATGGGCGGGTCAAGCACAACTGGCTTTTAAAGGGAATGGGAGATGAGACTCTAATTGGTTTATTGCACGTTACACCCAAAACAGACATTAATCATTAAGAGAATAGGGACAACACTTTTGGACCATTTTTCCCATTGTTAAACTAGCAAAAGTGGATTCGGACACGCCCTTAGTGCTCTAGCGCAGTGTGCTTTAGACCATGCGCTTAGATCGTTAAAATAGAGCCCAGAAGATTGTGCAGAGAAACCGAGTGCTGAACTGACCTTGACAGCGATGACATGGTCAGTCTTCTTAAAGCGAACTTTAAACACCTGTCCACAGGTTCCACTGCCGATCTCCCCCTCACTGATCAGATCCGTCACCTCTGCAGGGTAACGCTGGAGAACACACACACAAGAGGTCGGGCACTTTTGTCCACATTCAATACCTCCAGGATCTATAAAGACAGACTCAGACTGGTGACTCACCTGTCCGTCAATCTTCAGATATCCGGTTTGTTTCATGATTTCCTGAAGCTTTTGATCGATTTCAGCACTGAAGATAAAAGCATAAGCAACACATTAACACACCAAGACCTTTACTTTTATTTTAATTAGAAGTGAGCAAACTACACTATGCTGTGCATGTGGCATACTTCTCCAGGCTCTTCTGTAGGCAGTAGGGTGGGGTGGGAAGCGTGAGCATTTGTCTAGGTCTGTTAGGGTACGAGGGGTGTTGAGGAGAGCTTTCTGAAGAGGACGAACGACTTCCTCCATCGTTGGCCAATGGTAACTGTAAAGCTGTAAAGACAGACCAGAAGGTTGGAGGGAGTGGGAGAAAGGACAGAAGTCAGTAACCGTTAGTTGATGGCCATTACAGGGACAAATGTTCAGGAAGGACCCTAAATTAAGAGCCTCAGGTCTGAGGGTCCAGAATCTGACAGCTGATCCAGATTCACTCTGAGGTCTACTTTTCCCCATCGTAGTATAGTAGACTACTAAGAATTGAGGGTAAAGTGTATGGAAATAGTGTCAAACAGCAACATGCTTATTTTTAAATGCCATTCTTAATTTTCTTTATTGATAAAAATATAATAGAATATAAAAAATTCTTTAATTATTGAAAATATAAGAATAATAAATTATTAAATAATAATAAATAAAATAAATTTGATTTCTAAAATATATTTTTATTACAACTTATAATAAAAAATGATTTGTTTTCAAATAATTGTATTACTGTTATAATATAAAAAATATAATCAGATTTAAAATCTAATAAATTATTATTTATAATAATAAAAATAAACAATAATAATACACTTTTAAAAAATAAAATAAAAGTTTTCTAAAATATATTGTCCTTACAGCTTATAATAAAAATGTATTTGTTTTCTAATCATTTTTATTACGTTTATAATATAAAAACAATCAATTAGAAATGTTATCTAATAAAATAAATTATTATTGCTTTTATATAATATAAAAATATAATATAATACATTTGTTTTCTAACAATTATTATTGTTGATGTTATTATAGATAACAGAAACTTAAGATTTCTGTCTTGTAATTATATTATATTATATTATATTAATTATATTATATTATATATATATATATATATATATATATATATATATATATATATATATATATATATATATATATATATATATATATATATATATATATATATATATATATATATACATACACACACACACAGTGAGGAAAATGAGTATTTGAACACCCTGCTATTTTGCAAGTTCTCCCACTTGGAAATCATGGAGGGGTCTGAAATTGTCATCGTAGGTGCATGTCCACTGTGAGAGACATAATCTAAAAAAAAATCCAGAAATCACATTATATGATTTTTTAACTATTTATTTGTATGATACAGCTGCAAATACGTATTTGAACACCTGTCTATCAGCTAGAATGCTGACCCTCAAAGACCTGTTAGTCTGCCTTTAAAATGTCCACCTCCACTCCATTTATTATCCTAAATTAGATGCACCTGTTTGAGGTCGTTAGCTGCATAAAGACACCTGTCCACCCCATACAATCAGTAAGAATCCAACTACTAACATGGCCAAGACCAAAGAGCTGTCCAAAGACACTAGAGACAAAATTGTACACCTCCACAAGGCTGGAAAGGGCTACAGGGAAATTGCCAAGCAGCTTGGTGAAAAAAGGTCCACTGTTGGAGCAATCATTAGAAAATGGAAGAAGCTAAACATGACTGTCAATCTCCTCGAACTGGGGCTCCATGCAAGATCTCACGTTGTGGGGTCTCAATGATCCTAAGAAAGGTGAGAAATCAGCTCAGAACTACACGGGAGGAGCTGGTCAATGACCTGAAAAGAGCTGGGACCACTGTTTCCAAGGTTACTGTTGGTAATACACTAAGACGTCATGGTTTGCAATCATGCATGGCACGGAAGGTTCCCCTGCTTAAACCAGCACATGTCAAGGCCCGTCTTAAGTTTGCCAATGACCATTTGGATGATCCGGAGGAGTTATGGGAGAAAGTCATGTGAGACTTTTTGGTCATACTTCCACTAAACGTGTTTGGAGGAAGAAGAATGATGAGTACCATCCCAAGAACACCATCCCTACTGTGAAGCATGGGGGGGGGGGGGGGGGTAGCATCATGCTTTGGGGGTGTTTTTCTGCACATGGGACAGGGCGACTGCACTGTATTAAGGAGAGGATGACCGGGGCCATGTATCGCAAGATTTTGGGGAACAACCTCCTTCCCTCAGTTAGAGCATTGAAGATGGGTCGAGGCTGGGTCTTCCAACGTGACAATGACCCGAAGCACACAGTCAGGATAACCAAGGAGTGGCTCTGTAAGAAGCATATCAAGGTTCTGGTGTGGCCTAGCCAGTATCCAGACCTAAACCCAATAGAGAATCTTTGGAGGGAGCTCAAACTCCGTATTTCTCAGCTTCAGGCCAGAAACCTGACTGATCTAGAGAAGATCTGTGTGGAGGAGTGGGCCAAAATCCCTGTGTGCAAACCTGGTGAAAAACTACAGGAAACGTTTGACCTCCATAATTGCAAACAAAGGCTACTGTACCAAATATTAACATTGATTTTCTCAGGTGTTCAAATAATTATTTGCAGCTGTATCATACAAATAAATAGTTAAGAAAAACATACATTGTGAGTTCTGGATTTTTTTTTTACATTTTTTTGGACAGTGGACATGCACCTACGATGACAATTTCAGACCCCTCCGTGATTTCTAAGTGGGAGAACTTGCAAAATAGCAGGGTGTTCAAATACTTATTTTCCTCATATACAGTGAGGAAAATAAATATATATACTTTGATATATTTATTACACGTATAGAAGTACAAAACATAATACCAGATTTAATCAAATGTAAACCTTATAACAAATTTAATACAAATATTAATAATCTTTTGAAATAAGACCTGGGCATTTCTTGACATTTTGTGAGATTTAATACATCTTGAGCTGTGGAGCACATTTTGGGTCAGTGTTTTATTACCGTCTATGTAAAATCAGTCAAAGTCTGTTCAACGGTCTTAAAAGACATTTGTGACCATTTCAAATCCAGAGGAAATATCAATCAAATCAAGACAGTAATAACTCTCCATGTCATGCCAAGATCAGACACACTCATACACAGTGATAAATGCTGCCAAACAGTGAAAACCAGCCATTGGAGTTAGTGTTAGCATTCCCAGCATGCACCGGGGCTTATGACAGACAAGCAGAAGTCACCACCGGGTGACATTTGGCATTCGCTCACCAAACCGTGCAAAAATAAACATTTGATACATTTTCTAGATGTTGCTTGAGCACAGAAACGACACTGCTTTTTTCAGAGTTTGACAAATAAAGTAACTAAAGAGGAAAAGGAGAAAGGGATAACTGAAGAACTTCTGATTCCTCCTCAGGAAAACCTGTTCATGGGGGAGAATCGGTTAGCTTGGGTTAGTCAGTGAGGTCAAGCAATTCGGTGCAGAAACGCCTGCAGGACGCACACATATAGGCGACTACGTGGCCGTAATTCATATCTGTGCAGAAAACAGAGCCAAAGCCGTCTCTTCCGGAAAGAACGGACAAAGAGCTGAGAGACAGGAGAGGCCAGACAAGCTCAGTTACTGAACACAGAACACCCTGTCGAGTGCCGCCATAGCTTTGTGTTTGTGTGTGGGAGGTGTTCACTCAGTCGGGCCGTGCAGTTATAGCCACAACATGCACAATGTCTGATCTTCCAACAAAACAAGTTAATCCTACACACAGGTCTCACACCACACACACGCTCGCAGATCCCTTTTCATTTTCAGGTGGAGAGAGGGAATGAGAGAAGAAAAGAAAGAAATGAAAGATAGAGAGGAAGATTATATCTGAGTGTAGACAAAGTGAACGGAAATAGAATGAGATTTCAGCAGTGAAAGTATAGAAAATGGATGTTTTCTAAATAACCATCATGTATTTGATGAAATTATAGAAATTTTAATGTAAATGAGATTAATGAAAAGAAAACTGAATGAGATTAAAGCCAACATTAATAAAATTCACCCTATTTACTTTATTAATCCACTTTTCTGGACTTTAAAAAAACATTTTTTAAATAAATTAATAGTTTTAGATTTTTTCTGGACTGGATGTACACTCACCTAAAGGATTATTAGGAACACCATACTAATACTGTGTTTGACCCCCTTTCGCCTTCAGAACTGCCTTAATTCTACGTGGCATTGATTCAACAAGGTGCTGAAAGCATTCTTTAGAAATGTTGGCCCATATTGATAGGATAGCATCTTGCAGTTGATGGAGATTTGTGGGATGCACATCCAGGGCACGAAGCTCCCACTCCACCACATCCCAAAGATGCTCTATTGGGTTGAGATCTGGTGACTGTGGGGGCCATTTTAGTACAGTGAACTCATTGTCATGTTCAAGAAACCAATTTGAAATGATTCAAGCTTTGTGACATGGTGCATTATCCTGCTGGAAGTAGCCATCAGAGGATGGGTACATGGTGGTCATAAAGGGATGGACATGGTCAGAAACAATGCTCAGGTAGGCCATGGCATTTAAAGGTCCCGTTCTTCGTGTTCTTTTGAAGCTTTGATTGTGTTTACAGTGTGCAATATAACATGTGTTCATGTTTCGTGTGTAAAAAAACCCAGTATTTTTAACACAATGTACTTATCTGTACACCGCTGTTTTCACTGTCCTAAAAACGGCTGATGACTTCCTTTATTCTATGAAGTCCCTTCTTCAGAAATACGTAACGAGTTCTGATTGTGCCAGCGGTTCCTGTGTTGTGATTTGACCGCAGCTTAGCGCACGTGGAAAGGTCACGCCTCTTAACGGGAGATATATGCGCTTAATGATCTCTACAGCGTCCCTGGGAAAGCCAAACAAAGGTGATTTGACTCCGGGATGAAAATAACAGCGTCTCGACGACATGGCGACAAACACACTCAAACGCAACACTTCCTTTTCTCCACGCGACCGTCCTCTTCTCCACGTGGGACAGCAACAAGACCACGCGCCCTTTTTCCGCGTATTCTTGTGGGCGGAGGTTAGTCTGTTCTACTGATGTCATTTATGAAGGAAGTACCAGGATGTAGTCCAAGCCAGCCGTTCGCTGTAGGCTTTGAAAGGGAACTTCTGTTAAATAAAATATGTCGCTTGGCATTGAACTTTGAGCAAGGTTGTGCGTGTTGTGGCTTCACAAATGCTTTGCTGCATACCTCGGTTGTAACGAGTGGTTATTTCAGTCAAAGTTGCTCTTCTATCAGCTTGAATCAGTCGGCCCATTCTCCTCTGACCTCTAGCATCAACAAGGCATTTTCGCCCACAGGACTGCCGCATACTGGATGTTTTTCCCTTTTCACACCATTCTTTGTAAACCCTAGAAATGGTTGTGCTTGAAAATCCCAGTAACTGAACAGATTGTGAAATACTCAGGCGGGCCCGTCTGGCACCAACAACCATGCCACGCTCAAAATTGCTTAAATCACCTTTCTTTCCCATTCTGACATTCAGTTTGGAGTTCAGGAGATTGTCTTGACCAGGACCACACCCCTAAATGCATTGAAGCAACTGCCATGTGATTGGTTGATTAGATAATTGCATTAATGAGATATTGAACAGGTGTTCCTAATAATCCTTTAGGTGAGTGTAAATTGAAACAGAAAACAGCTATTTTAAATTGTACTAATATTTCTGTGTTTTTGATAAGATAAAATACAGCCCTAGTGTGAGTATTAGGGATGGGCGATATGGACTTAAACATTTATCCCGATATTTTCTAGTATTTATTGCGATAACGATATCAATGACGATAAATGTAGTATCATTCCCCATGTTTTTGGATACAAGTGAAAGCTGCATGCATTCTTGCGAGTTTCAGAAAAACGAACAATCATCTAAAGTAAAACGTACATGTCATCAAATAGGCTCCTATAATACATTTAAAAAAAATAATAATAATAAAAAAAAAATATATATATATATATATATATATAATTAATTATTTTCTAATGTAAAATTCCACACCAGCCTTTTCAGAAATGGAAAAGTTGCAGATATAATTGTCTTCTGTAAAAGTGCAGGTAATGTTTAAATAGTGCAACTGTGCTGAAAAACATCACACAATACAAACAATAATAATTCAAATCAATGACAAGTTTTACATGTAAACCGATTCTGTATTTATTCATACACTCATGGTGCAAACAGTGGTAAAAATAGCAGAAACAGCAAAAGTAATTATCCCAAAAATGTCTTCAGATTACAAAAAAGTTGAAAATAATGATTTAATGATAGAACTTCAGTAATTTGAGTTGATAAGATAATAATACCACAAATTCTTCTACTGATAAAAATAAACTGGACTAAGGAATAATGAGCTTCTGGGTTCATGAATATTAATCATGTTGTCAGCGCTCATTCAAACTGATTTGCTGAAATCAAAACAGGCACAGTAATAGGTGCACGCCAGCCAATGAGATTCCCGTTTGTGCATTCGTTTGTTCCTGTTCATGAAAGGCTGAATAATTCCAAATAAACGCCATTATTTTACAGGAAAATACAACACAGGATATTGTTTACATGTAGCACATCAATTCTGTGTGGTATAAGACTCTCTCGCTCTCTCTTTGAGTGTGTGTGAAACACTGAGCGCTCTCAGTCGCGCGCCTCACACTAGTGTTTACTGTGCGTCAAATACACTGCGCATTCATTGAGATCAACTGAAATAGTATGCTTTACCGATCGATTGAGAAGGACTGAGCGCTTAAGATATTCGCTCTAAGTGCTCAGCGAGTGAAAATACATTTGTATGTACAGGTTCAGATTGCCCTCAGGTAGCCCCTCGTTTAGCTATGAACTCTTCCGCAGCTTCCACTATAGTTGTTTTCGCTCTGCACGTGAGATGCGGATTCAGTGCCGCCGCTCCCATTGCGCGGCTCTTAGGGCACCGAGTGCTGCGAGGGCACTACAAGAAAATTCTCTCTCCAACCCCCGTTCAGCTATACAAATTGACGAACGCAGCCACCGCGGCCATCATAAAGTAAACGCTTTAAGCATCAAGAGACGGCCAGCGGCGGCACTGCGGATGGGTCGCGCTATCAACTAGGCTTTATCGTTATTATCGCGGGAAGACAAATTCTTATCGTGGGGAGAATTTTTACCGGTATATCGCAAACGATAAGATATCGCCCATCCCTAGTGAGTATAGACTTCTTGAACTTCAGATGTGATTGTAATTTATAGACAAATTACAAAATTATTTAGTTACAGGTAAATTCAGTAAATGTTTAAACATATTTAATATTAATGAATATTTAATCAACTTTAATGCAAATATTATACCGCTTGATATCTGCACAATAGTAGCACAGAAAATTTGCTAAATTAAGATATCGTATTTTACCACAATACAAAATTGCAACCTTATTCTGAATGAGATATACTGTAAATGCACGATCAAAGTTTTCAGTCATTCGTCAAAATGTAGCAACTAGAATCTGCTTCTGAAACAACTCTTCTTCGTCAGCTGATGTCAACAACCACTTTTACACTTTTTTTACCGATAAATAAAAGTCCTTTCCTACATTTTTTTCTTGTTGAAGACCCTGTTTCACATCACACTGTGAAAATTAGAAGGGTGGCGAATGCCATTTCATGTTGACTTTCAGAAAGAGAACGAGAAAGTGTAGTGATAAATGGTAGAATATTAAAATGGTGAAGAATGACTGAGAAAGAGAAGAGAGCAAAAGAGAGATGATGTAGTGAATGTAACCTGCAAGGTAAAGAGAGAGAAGGGGAGAGAGGGTGACGCAGCGTGATGTAGTGATGGTGGTGATGATGGTACCTGCGCGCTGGGAGGGGGCTGGAGCTGGACTGAGCTGGATCACGATGACTAGATACAGAGGAGAGAAAATACACACACACTCATTACTAAAAGCCCACACACACCTACAGGAATCTCTCTGTGTCCTCTCTTCAAATGTTATGAATATGATTCACCCTCAACACGAGCACACTTCACCTAGCCTATTTAATACTGACACCAGCTAAAGTAAATCATGACCATTCATTTTTAGGTAAACTGTCCCTTTAAATTGATCATTAGTCCAGTGGTTCCCAAACTTTTTCTGCCAGGCCTCCCTTTAGTAGATAGAAATATTTTCAACCACCCCCACTTGCACCCATAAAGACACTCTCAGAGTAAAACACGACCTTGTTTGCAAAATCCTATAGGATTTTTTTGTCATTAATACAGTACTACAACTTCTCAACTTAAACAAGCTTCTTTGTGCTCCTGATGTGAAGTCCATAAGTGCCATCTTAACTTGTTTGGCTTCATACTGTCAGAAGCTAATATTTTGAGGCACACAACACACTGTGGTCTCTCTTCATTAGCCACCATTTTAATGGTGAATCGGAAGGCAAGATATAATGCCTCGTCATTGGACTGTATTCACTTCTGATTCTTCAATCACACCATCTAGCTTTCTGTTATTCCACGACAACAACCAATAACAGACCACTCAAGCAGGTATTGAGAGTAATCTTGAGGTAATAAAATATGTCAAATTAATATTTTGTGCATTTACTTATGTTGCAAGTAGCCGCATAATAAGCAGGGTCATTTCACAGTGGGGTCTTGTAACACCCTGAAGAGGTTTCTTGTGCATAATCTGCTGACTGAACACTAGAGGTGTAACGGTCCAATTACTCAAGGTTCGGTTTTATCACGGTTTTAAGGTCACAGATTCAGTACGGTTCGGTATGTGCTATGTTCAAGGAAAAAAGAAAATAAGAGCAAATAATCAAACTACAAGCAACAGCACAAATAAACACAATGAACCAAATGATGCAAATAAAACAAACAGTGCTTATCAGGTTTTTCAGGTATCTAACATTAGTTTTCAGTAGGGGTGTAACGGTACACAAAACTGACGGTTCGGTACGTACCTCGGTTTTGAAGTCCCGGTTCGGTATGGATTCGGTACAGCAGTTTTACAAAATTGCTTTTTATTAATTTTTATTCAACAGTGGTTTAATGAAAAAAAATTGTGTCTGTCCTTAAATGAATTAAATTATAACTAAAAGTTTCTTAAAGATAATGCTGTAAACTATATAGGGAGCCCTTACTTGCATATAGCTATTAAAGATTAACAGCAGAGCCCAAACTATTAGCCTAAATTCAGTTGCTATTTATTTTTAGATATAATAATCAACACTCATAAGCTTCACATAAGGCAGTTTTTGCATTAACTTTTAAATCTAATTATTTTTATTCGTTGTTGAAATATAATCATTTAGTGGCTGTAATTTTCATGACAGGTTTATTTAAACATACATTAAATAAACAAGACATCACTAACAGGCTAAGTAGTATATAATGAATATATATAGGCTAATATAATGAATATAATGGCTAATATAGTGCAAGTATTCAGTGAAAGAGTTGATTTCTCTAGTGAGCTCACAGCTGTGGACACTGAATGACTTCTGAGTAAACGTGATTCTGCATGACATTGTTTACAAGCTGTTTTATTGTCTTTCCGCGGTTGAAACACAGATGGAGCGATTACACGACATATGATACATTTCAGTAAGTTGTAATGTATCCACAACATACCTTAAGATGTATTAATTTATGTTTATTCTTTAGGAAGAGATGATCGCATTGACTCGCGCGCTGCCGCTTTAAGTTGAGCTGATAGGCTAAGCGTCTATCAGTCACGTCACCCCTAGTAAACACAGATGGAGCGATTACACGACATATGATACATTTCAGTAAGTTGTAATGTATCCTCAACATACTTTAAGATATATCAATTTATGTTTATTCTTTAGGAAGAGATGATCGCATTGACTCGCGCGCCGCGCGCTGCCTGCAAGTTGAACTGATACGCGTCTATGATCGCATTGACTCGCGCGTCGCGCACTGCCGCTTTAAGTTGACCTGATACGCGCATGTCCGTCTGGTGATTTGAATGCTGCCGGATAAGGAGCGTTACATATGATCGCATTGACTAGCGCGCCGCCGCTTTAAGTTGAACTGATACGCGTCTATCAGTCACATCACATTAAAGAGCCTTAAAACGGAATTTATCGTTTGAATTTCGTGATAAAATGAACTGAATACTTAAAGGGGGGGGGAAACACTCAGTTTCAGTCAGTCTCATGTCAATCTTGAGTACCTATAGAGTAGCATTGCATCCTGCATATCTCCGAAAAGTCTTTATTTTTATTATAATTATAAAAGGAAGATGCGCTGTTCCGAGTCTTTCCGAAAAAAGCCGTGCGGCTGGGGGCGTATCGTGTGGGCGGAGCTAAAGAATGTCGAGTGCACGCCGCTGTTACTGTGTTGAGTGCGTCTGAAAGCTGCGTCATCCCTAAAAGCGGGAAAAAACTTTATTCAACATAAAAAATGGCTTTTAATCAGATACAGCCATACATCTATGATCCGGAATCAGACCCAGAGGCTGAAGTTGAACAGGAGCAGCAGCAAAAACGACTAGAGCAGGACATCTCTATGTGGTATAAGTTACACTAACTATATAATATGCTTAGCGGCTTGTGTTATTTACACATTTATACTTTAATTATATCGTGTGTGTGTGTGTGTGTGTGTGTGTGTGTGTGTGTGTGTGTGTGTGTGTGTGTGTGTGTGTGTGTGTGTGTGTGTTTACGCGTGGTTTGTGTAGACATGATTTGTAGTAAGCGGACTGGTTTTGCGCGTCAGGCTAGTGTTTACATAGAAAGACATGGAATAGTAGCGCATTTGAAAGAAGAAGCGCGCTTATTTAGTTCAACATATTTCCCCATTCTTTGTGTATTGTTGTTTGGAGTGCTTTTACAATACACAAACATACACATATAGTGGCCAGCTAAACAAATGTACTCACTATACATCGCATGCTCCATTGATCAATACGTGGTCATGTTTGGGCTAACGTTACTTGATGGGCATAGGCAAAAACAGACATTTGAAGCAGTCTTACTCACTGCCTGCGGTTCCAACGTTGAGACCTTTATCGTTGGGACCGCTCCATCCTTCAGTATTAGGCGATTTGAAAATCCGGAAAAGCAAATTCCATCCACTTTTGCCTTAACGCGGGGTTATTTGGCTACGAGCCAGCGCTTTGATGGGCGTAGCCTATTGCTTTCATGCGCTCGCTCGCTCTCTCTTTCTCTCTAGCTCTCGCTCTCTCTCTCGCGCTCTCTCTCGCGCTCTTCCGGTAGAATTGTCCGTACGGCCCATACAAGGAAATTCCGCCCTGTTGACGTCAAGCGGACCCATGATCGAAAAAAACTTTCCGAAACTTATGACTAACAGGAAGTACTAATTTTGGCAAAGAAATACTCCCATCAAACGTCCACCTTAGCTTTTGAAACTGTGTCCATGTTTAGCATGGGAATCCAAGTCTTTAACAGTGCAAAAAGATCAGTATGCATGAAACAGCATTTCACCCCCCCTTTAATATGTTCGTGTGGGAACTCGGATTGAAGCGTGTTCTGCGCTTACAACAAGCCGACTGTTAACTGTTAAAGATTACATTCATAACCGTTCGGTACACGCGTGCACCGTACCGGAAGCCCTGTACCGAAACGGTTCAATACGAATACGTGTACCGTTACACCCCTAGTTTTCAGGTACAGAAATTCAATAAAATAATCAAATATAAAATAACACTGCATATAATCTTCACTGTATTAATTAAATAAAGATGAATCGTTATTGAAGTCACAAAAGCTATTCGGTCAAGAGCTTGATTAACATTACAAACACAGACAGCAGGAATTTTAGGCTGCTGTCACTTTAAGACAATGCAAGGATACAGTACACTGATACTGTTACACATGCTTTGTCTTTTTTTTTACTGTTTACGTTCACTTAAGACATAACCTATTATGTTTGCTAGGATACTTGCCAAGACGGGCGTAAAAGACGTAAAAGAGTTTAGTTTAAACACAGATAGCAACGTGCGGTATTTAGGCCTCACCTGTAAATAACTGGTCATATTATTAGAGCATATGGCACTCGCAACCAAGATTACAAAGAGTGACTGTTTTGTCTGCGCTTTTTGATCATCGCTGTAGTAAAGTATTGGGAAGACAAAATGCGTATCAGTGGACAGAAAGACACATTCGCCGAACTCTGTCTGTCCGTTTTACATGTTGATATTATCAACAGACCATATTATAGATGCATTGTCAGATTTGAGATGAACTGCGGTGCAAGTACGTGCCGAACCGTGGGTGGAAATGGTGCGATTCGATATTTTATAGAGAACCGTTAAACCCCTACTGTACACAATCCTTTAGTCTTAGTCCTGTGCACCCATAATAAATAAATATATATATATATTATATATTATATATATATAAATATATATATATATATTTATTTACTGTGGTCTTTTTATTCCTTGTTACTGTCTACTACGTGTCACTGTATCATATGATGCTGTTTTAAAAGTTCATTATTTTGACTATTGGGTGTAATAGAATCGGTTAAAGTGCTTTAAATGTTCAAAAACACATTTTCCACATACTGTTATATTATAGCAGTACCTTTTCTCAGTCTGTCTGAAACATGCTGCAAAGCCTTTCCTTCCAAAAAGCCTAAAGTGCTCTGATTGGCCAGCAGACCAAGTGCGTTATGATTGGCCAAACACCATGTAACGCCTCTTACCATAATCACAAGCTTCAGCTTCAAAGGCTTTAAGTAGTTGTAAACACACAGTTAACAGTTGTATCTGACTCCACACACCCACTTAACTCAGAATTTGTATGCTTCCATCTGGAAGAAGGTACAAGGAAGGTCTCAAAATATCTTAGAAATATGTATAAATATTCCTTTATACCAGTGGCAATGAGAATATTAAATGAAGGGATTGATATATTATTGTGTGTGTGTGTGTGTGTGTGTATAATTGTGTTTTTTTTAATGAGAAGCCAAAGGAGAATTTCCACATTGGTGGACAACAAAGTCAAATCAATCAATCAACAATGTTCTCGGTTTTATGAAAATATGGATGATCAAGCCGCTCGATCGGAACCAATTTTGCAAGCATGACTTGAGCAGAACATTTCACAGTGGAAAGTAGTCTTTGTATATAGCCAGCATTGTGGAGGAAGACGTCCTCTGAAAAATGCGATGTGCACAAGCAAACTTTTGGGATGTACTGTAAATCTTAAAGGGGTACTTCAGCGCTGGGAAGATGAATGTGTATTTAAACTGGGTCATTTATGCAGTAGAAATGTGAAATTATTTTTGAATTTGGTGCCTTCTAGACTGAGAAAAGACCATGTATTTTTGTCTCATGTGGATGAAAGACAACTCCCAGAATGCACTTGCTTCGCTGCCCTACGAGGCCACTCCCTACACCACCCCCACCGTCGTTTGGATCTTCATAATAATACAATAATTTTGTTCAGTTAGAGAATAAACATTACAATTAAAAACTGAACGTGCATTTTCAATAAAGTGTCATTGAGCCGAACGAAAGTCACGGGACAAAGGCAGCAGGAGTCAGATTTCATTCAGCACGAGAGCGAAGAGCTGAGCAGAGTTTAGGTAAGCGCGGCTGTCATTCTCAGCGCATGTCCAGTCTGGCGCGTTTTCAGATCGCATATGGAAGCTAAACTTTCATAGGAATTCATTGAAAAGTTGAAACACTCACTTTGCTCTGCATCGCTCTGTTATTAATGCCCGATCCAAGCGGTCGTGCGCATTTACATTCTGTGCGTGAGATCTCTCCCCTGTGGGCAGGTTGAAAACATGCGGAACAGCTCCTTATACTGGCTGTAGTTTTTAGGCTCTGGCCAAAAAATCCTCCAATGATGCAAAATGACGATATTTGCATCATCGGAGGAATTTTTACAGAAATAAAATGCATAATTATCTCGTCTCAGGGTGATATGAGGGGTAGAAATACCATAATTTGAATATACTACCGGGTTTCTACTGATACAAAGCTTAATGCTAAATCGCTGAAGTAACCCTTTAAGCTCGGTTTCCTCATTTCGTCAGTTTTCGGAAGGCCAAACATAGCAGTTTTGCTTTCACATCCAAAACACACAGTCTCTCCGCAACATCCAACAACACTACAATTCCCAGAAGCCTCGTCTTCTTGCTTTGCGTATGCCTTTGCAATATGCTAATATTTAACATTGTGACGTAGACATTTGAGGAAGAAATATCTGGGGCCGGTTGCATAAACTGCTTATACTAGTCTTACAAGTTAGTCATCTAATTATTTTCTTCAAGTCAATTACTTGAAAAGGTAGCTTGGTCTAATCTGAATCCAAAAAGAAAGTCTGATTAGCTGACATAGTTCTTAAGATCCAGTCTTAACTCAGAGGCTATGTTTATGCAATTGGCCCCTGGGTCTTCATTTGAAGTGTTTTAGGCAGGTCTGCTTCAGTGTTCTCTGTTAGACAGAGTAAGTCTCTTTGTGGGACACTATGAGCTTTGTAACTTTGCAGATCTTATACATGCACAAACAGATACACAAACACAAAAAAGGAAAACATTAAAAAGCATCAAATTTTAAAATTATTCGTAGATCTTCAACTTTTTACTGATGAACAGCGAAACATCAGTGAACCTATATTTTTATACTTAATTTTTCCCTGAACATTTACCTTGTTAAATGTAAATATTGGATAAGGAATCAGTATACACATGCTTTCTACCAGCGTTGTGACCATGTAACAGCATCCAGAAACAAAATTATTGCTGACAATCTGAAAGGGTTTATGGTTAGGGTAAAAAAAAAAAGAGACAGCACAAAACAACAATTGACAGCAACAGTGAGCGTCCAGGAAAGTAATGTACTGGGAGTCTGGGACATCGGCACATCCATTTTAAACACACTGTCAGTGAATTTTTCTGTGTGGAGGAGGTTTGAGAACGGACCTTATACTCCACTCACACAGGAACAACCCAAATCTTTCACATAAAATAAATGTTAAAATACTTTAAATGATCTGAAATGTTTAAAAACACTCCTAACATTCATCGCCATAAATCACTCAAATGTGGCCATGGTTTCAAGACAACCCTCTCAGAGACAAAAGCTTAAGACATTAAATTATAAAGGAGAAAGAAAACATGTATTTTATCTAAATACAGACTACTGACAGTCTCAGAGAAAAACCCAACCAGCAATTCACAACAACACAAGTCTGCCATGACTGATGACTTTACAACACTAAACACCAGCAGCATCTCTAAATGATGATATTCCCACTAATATTGTGTGAGAACAGACGAGGAGAATCTGACAGATAAACAAACACACATATAAATAGACAAAACAGTCACAGAAGAGAACCAGACAGACATACAGTCAGAATGATATGCGAGTATCAGGGCCTGCTACAAAGCTAGCCTCGAGGCTAACGTTAGTGAGCTGACTGCCAGAAATTTTTATTTATTTATTTTAAAGAACAAATCCGTGGTAAACGATTTGGAGTACAGACCGTGGTAAACAAAACTCCCCAGACCTTTAACAGCGAATCATAAGAGTGAATGTGAGTGAAGTGTCAGGATTTTATCGGTTTGTTTATATCATGTAGAGCGTATTTCATCCCTCCGTCATTAAGACCAATCACCCGTTCACTCTCTCAAACACTCACTTGGCCTCGGGCGCGACCGCTGCGGGCTCATGTCGATGTTCAGGTCGATTCGTTTGCGGGCTTCTTTATTTTCCTGCTTGAGTTTCTCCTCGATTCGGGAGAGTCTCTGCTCCAGCGACGACATCTTGAAAACTTCAGCAACACCATCAAGCAACGCTACCGCTACTCACTGCTCTCTAGCGGCGACAGAGGAAACACGGCGCTTTCACAACTGCCCTCTAGCGACCAATGAGGACAAAGAGCCAAGGCACATTAGTTAATATTTTACAACACAAATTATATATAAAATTAGCTACCACGGACAAACAGAAATCAATCACTAATCATATTATTTGTTTACATGTCCAGCATAATATTCTTACTTCTCATTAATGTTTTTTGTTTAATGTACGATTTATGTAATTAATTCTATAATATTTTTTATAACATTTTTTTTTACTGTTCCTGGAACTTTTCCAGACATTTTTTTTAAATTGATGTTTAGGCCGTGTGTCCACCAAAGCTTTTCCCCCCAAGGCTAGCATATATAATTTAATGAGCGAATACAGAAAAGAGGGTTACCGGGGAAACGGCTGCATTTCTGCAGTGCCCTCTGCTGTCAGAGAGTGAATGCGCGTCTCCTACACTCGTTCCCATGTGATCATGCATGTTGAGTCTGTTTACATCAGTGCACGTTCCTCTTTGAGGTGTTGTTCATTTTAAACGGTTGATTGGCTGCTAAAGACTTGGGTCTAACCATTTCTGTGAGCTTAGGGGGGTGTTCATAGACTAGGCTAGCACCATTTAGATCAGCTTATTCAGCCTATTTATTTTGTCTTTTTGTTTTTGTAAAGACTTTAGAAATAATATAGGCTTATTTAAATTGCAGTTTTATGAAAATGTAGATAAAAATAAAATTGCTGAAATATATATAAAAAATAAAACTCATGCATTAACATTTGTGTGGGGAAATCAGTTAAAGTGGAGGTAAGCAATCAATGCAGGTTTAAGATACAGACCATTTATTTATTTATTACATTTGCAATTTGAGACTTTGAACTCGCAGTAAGTGAATTGTGAGTTGATAAAAGCATTAACAGCCATCTCTAGAGTTTTATGATAAAGGAAAGGAGGAAGAAGCAGACGAAGTTGATAACTTCAAATATAAGTTCAAAGTAAAAACATTTATGTACACAACAAGTGCATTGTATCAAAATTATTTCATTATTTCAATGTTAGTACGACCTTAAAAATAAAGGTAAATTGTATTTCATGAAAATGAGTCACATCTGAGTATGCACTGGGTAAGACTTCATAGAAAGCATAGAAGATAGCATAGAAGAACTCGATGTTGCAACAGAAACTATTGACTCTCTCTTTTCCAGTACTTTAGACACAGTTGCTCCTCTGCGCTTAAAGAAGATTAAAGAAAATAGTCCAACGCCGTGGTACAACGAGCACACCCGGGCCCTTAAAACAGCAGCCAGAAAAATGGAGCGCAGCTGGAAGAAAACAAAACTAGAGGTCTTTCGAAATTCGTGGAAAGAGCACATGATCGCATACAGAAAGGCCGTAAAAACTGCTAGATCCGCTTATTTCTCAACTCTCTTGGAAGAAAACAAACACAACCCAAGGTATTTATTCGATACAGTGGCTAAATTAACCAAAAATAAAGCTTCAACTTCTGATGATTGTACACAGCACAGCAGTAATGACTTTATGAACTTCTTCACATGTAAAATTGATAATATTAGGAAGAAAATTTTAACCATGCAGCCGTCTAGTACAGTATCACATCAGACAGAGCATTGTAGTGTCACTGAGGAAAAATTACAATCATTCACTGCTATAGGAGAAGAAGAATTGGCTAAACTCGTTAAATCATCAAAATCAACAACATGTATGCTTGACCCTGTACCGACTAGGCTATTAAAAGAGATGCTACCAGAGGTCATAGATCCTCTTCTTAATATCATTAATTCATCTTTGTCATTAGGATATGTACCGAAAACTTTTAAGTTGGCTATTATTAAACCACTTATTAAAAAACCGCAACTTGATCCTACAGAATTAGTCAATTATAGACCAATCTCAAATCTACCCTTTCTGTCAAAAATACTTGAAAAGGCAGTGTCTTCACAATTATGTTCCTTTTTAGAAAGAAATGGTATCTGTGAGGATTTCCAGTCAGGATTTAGACCGTATCATAGTACTGAGACTGCTCTCATCAGAGTTACAAATGATTTACTCTTATCATCCGATCGTGGCTGTATCTCTCTATTAGTGTTACTCGATCTTAGCGCTGCATTTGATACCATCGACCACAACATTCTTTTGAATAGACTCGAAAATTATGTAGGTATTAGTGGAATTGCTTTATCATGGTTTAAATCATACCTATGCGACCGTTATCAGTTTGTAGCAGTAAATGAAGAGATGTCACACCGATCGCAAGTTCAGTATGGAGTACCACAAGGCTCAGTGCTAGGACCGCTACTCTTCACCCTGTACATGCTACCACTGGGAGATATTATTAGGAAGCATGGCATTAGTTTTCATTGTTATGCTGACGATACTCAGCTCTATATTTCTTCACGCCCTGAAGAAATTTACCAATTCACAAGATTAACGGAATGCATAGCCGCCATAAAACATTGGATGACTGGTAATTTCCTGCAACTCAATTCAGAAAAAACTGAATTTTTAATTATTGGACAAAAAAGCTCCACAAGTAGTAACCTAGAATACTGTCTAACACTTGATGGCTGCTCTGTCAAGTCTTCGTCGTCAGTGAGGAACCTGGGTGTGCTCTTTGATACCAATCTTTCGTTTGAAAGCCACGTTTCTAGCATCTGTAAAACTGCTTTCTACCATCTTAAAAATATATCAAAATTACGGCACATGCTCTCAATGCAAAATGCTGAACAGTTAGTTCATGCGTTCATGACCTCAAGGCTAGATTATTGTAATGCTCTATTGGGTGGTTGCCCTGCTCGCTTAATAAATAAACTCCAGCTGGTCCAAAACGCAGCAGCTCGAGTACTTACTAGAACCAGGAAGTATGACCATATTAGCCCAGTTCTGTCAACATTGCACTGGCTACCTATTAAACATCGCATACATTTTAAAATCTTGCTTATTACTTACAAAGCACTAAATGGTTTAGCTCCCCAATACTTGAGCGAGCTCTTAACATATTATACTCCATCACGTCTACTGCGATCTCTAAATTCTGGCCAGTTGTTAATACCGAGAATATCCAAATCAACTGCAGGCGGTCGATCCTTTTCCTATTTAGCTCCTAAACTCTGGAACAGTCTTCCTAGCACTGTTCGGGAAGCAGACACACTCTGTCAGTTTAAATCTAGACTAAAAACACATCTCTTTACTGTGGCATACACATAAAACACTTTATCAATTAATTGATTGTTAGGCTGCATTAACTAGGTCAGCCGGAACCGGGAACACTTCCCATAACACCTGATGTACTCGTTACATCATCAGAAGAATGGCATCTACGCTAATGATATTCTCTCTGTTTTATCCCGAGGTTTACTGCAGTCAGCCAGATCTGGGCCGTATCCTAATCAGATGGTGGACCAGAGAAGACCAACACAGGACCCCGAAGTGTCTGCAGAGACCGTGTCAATTATCCTCCCCCTGCAACTGCCTCATCGACACGGCATCTAAATAAACCCGTCACCAGTGTGATGACTCCGATTGTTCGAATATTATCATTAAATAATACTTAAATCGATATGTCATCCGCAATAAACCCGTCTCCAGCGTGTTGCCTCCGATCATTCGAATATTGCACTTTAATAATTATTTAATCAACATCATCCTCAATAAACCCGTCTCCAGCGTGTTGCCTCCGGTCCTTTGAATATTCCGATCTATTATGACCTCTTACCTGTAAAGCAGCCAGAATAATAATAATAATACATTGTTTGTAAATTGGCCAGAGGAGAACTGGCACCCCGACTGAGCCTGGTTTCTCCCAAGGTTTATTTTTCTCCATTAGGTCACCTAATGGGGTTTTGGTTTCCTTGCCACTGTTGCCTCTGGCTTGGCGTGCTCAGTTGGGGACACTATATTTTTCAACTAAACATCGAAATAAATCTAATTAATAAACTAATTTAACCATGTAAACTAAATTACTGATCTAATTATTGATCTAAAGCCCACACTGTCACCGTATGGAAATTGAAATGAACTGATGACATCAAATGGCTATACAGCTGAATAAAATTAGGCTGCATTATTTTGCTGTTTAACACTGTAAAGCTGCTTTGAAACAATCTACATTGTTAAAAGCGCTATATAAATAAAGTTGACTTGACTTGACTTGACTTGACTTAAGTTGTTGAGAGAAATAAAAATAACCCCCAGATAAAATCACACAGGTGTCAGCCGCATTTTATTACATTAAAAAATAATGTAAAATAATGGTAAAAATGTTTACAAACATTATCAACATGTATGTTAGGCTATTTCCACAACAAATCATTTAACAGTATTCAATGCAAAACAAGAATTAAAAATATACTCTTATTTGTATTACCATATGTGTCGATTTTGAAAAAGGCCGCGCAAACCACGCCCTCTGTTCTGCTCATTTAGTATTCCGTTTCTCTCTGAAATACGTCAAATCACTGAAATAAAGTCGGTTGTAACTTCCGGTTCACTGGGACTTTAATTATAGAATATCTAATAGGTTGTGCAATTATTGTCAAAAATTTTTTTTACAAAAATTCGGTGCTGAAGTGGTGGTGACATGCTCATTTTCGGCTTCTCCTTTTTATATTTTAGACATTCATTAATTAAAAGAAACTACAACCCCAAATCAGAAAAAGTTGGGACAGTATGGAAAACGCAAATAAAAAACAAAAGAAGTGATTTCTAAATTTACTTTGACTTGTATTTCATTGCAGACAATATGAACACAAAATATTTCATGTTTTGTCTGGTCAACTTCATGTCATTTGTAAATATGCATCCTTTCCTGTCATTCAGACCTGCAAAACGTTTAAAAAAAAGTTGGGACAGGAGCAATTTAGGGCTAGTACTGAGGTAAAATAGTTAAATAATGATGTGATTTGAAACAGATGATGTCAACAGGTGATTGTAATTATGATTTGGTACAAAAGCAGCATCCAAGAAAGATCTAATCCTTTAGGAGCAAAGATGGGCCGAGGATCGCCAGTTTGCCAACAAATACGTGAGAAAATTATTGAAATGTTTAAAAACAATGTTCCTCTAAGAAAGATAGGAAGAGATTTGGATATTTAACATTCAACAGTGCATAACATAATTAAAAGATTCAAGGAATCTGGAGGAATTTCAGTGCGTAAAGGACAAGGGCACAAGCCTAAGCTGAACAACCGTGATCTCCAATCCCTCAGGCGGCACTGCATCAAGAATCGTCATTCATCTATAAGCGATATCACCACATGGGCTCAGGACTACTTTGGCAAACCTTTGTCAAGTACCACAATACGTAGTTACATCCACAAATGCCAGTCGAAACTGTACTGTGCCAAAAGGAAACCCTATGTTAACAGTGTCCAGAAGCGCCGTCGACTTCTCAGGGCTCGGAGGCATCTGGGATGGACCATCACACAGTGGAAACGTGTACTGTGGTCAGATGAATCAGTATTTCAGGTATTTTTTGGAGGAATGGACGCCGTGTGCTCCGGACCAAAGAAGAAAAGAATCATCCAGACTGTTACCAGCAACAAGTCCAAAAGCCAGGGTCTGTCATGGTATGGGGTTGTGTCAGTGCCCTTGGCAAACTTCTGTGAAGGCACCGTTAATGCTGAAAAGTACATAGAGATTTTGGAGCATAATATGCTGCCTTCAAGAAGACATCTTTTCCAGGGACGTCCATGCATATTTCAACAAGACAATGCAAAACCACATTCTGCACACATTACAAAGTCCTGGCTGCGGAGGAAGAGGGTACGGGTACTTGACTGGCCTGCCTGCAGTCCCGACCTGTCTCCAATAGAGAATGTGTGGCGCATTTTGAAGCGCAAAATGCGACAACGAAGACCCCGTACTGTTGCCCACCTTAAGACTTGTTTGCAGGAAGAATGGGACAAAATTACACCTGAAACACTTCATCACTTGGTGTCTTCAGTCCCTAAACGTCTTTTAAGTGTTGTGAAAAGGAATGGCAACATTACAAAGTGGTAAATGCTTTACTGTCCCAACTTTTTTTTTAAATGTGTTGCAGGTCTGAATGACAGGAAAGGATGCATATTTACAAATGACATGAAGTTGACCAGAAAAAACATAAAATATTTTGTGTTCATATTGTCTGCAATGAAATACAAGTCAAAGTAAATTTAGAAATCACTTCTTTTGTTTTTTATTTGCGTTTTCCCTACTGTCCCAACTTTTTCTGATTTGGGGTTGTATGAGATATGCTGCGCTGGTGGAAACAACACGAGACCACGCGACTGTCAAGACTGGCTCAAGCCTTGTTTATACTTTCGCCTGGCTCCGCAGCGTGAGCCACCACTGACTGCGCGCACTCCTCCCCAAACGGACGAGGCGTTTATACTTGACGCGCTCGCCGTTGTGCTATTCTTTGAAATGACAGAGGGTGACTCGGAGTAATTGTTTTATAAACCATCAGGAAAAATCGTTGAGAAGAAGTGGGCTAATGTACACAGGTGATGATATTTATTTTAGTACGCTTCACCAAAAACCACACTACAAAAAGATTGTGTAAAACTCAGTAAACCTTGATATTACTTGTGACATGAGAACAAAATATATGCACACATGTATACAACTAAATTAACGATCTCTTAAATATTTCCTAATTTCACTAAACATTTTCACTTAGTTTTGAGATAAAAAAAAATTAAACATGGATAGTTATTTAAAAGGGAGTTATGGCCTTTTTTACACCTCACTTCATTCGTTTTCTCTGATCAGATATCTATCCAATTGTGAAAAGACCATTTATATGCCTTTCGAAATTCTTTCGATACAGATTAATATCTGATCACCCAAACCAATTCAGAAGGTGGTCTGGGACGCATTTCAGATTGATCAAACATGTGGTTCAATCACTGTCGGCCGCTGGGTCGTCACTTTAAAAAACTAAAACTTTAATTTAACAAACAAAAAATGCTCCAAACATTTTTCTAAATTAAATTAATAAAGAAACAAAACGAAATATAACTACTTTGACATTTAAAACACACAAAAAAAACGAACTATTTTAATAGTTGCAGTGTGTAATCGTGAGGATAAGGGAAAAAAAACATGGGCTCCAGTCCGAGCTGAGAATATTGATAAGCTATTGGACACGGGCCTCGGTAGGCTACCTCAGTGCGCACTATAGCTCTGTATGAAAGCTTTCACATTAGCAAATTTTCATGCGATCGTGTCCCTTTTCGAACTAAACTGCCTTGGGACAACAGAAGAACACATTGTCTCACACACACACACACACACACACACACACACACACACACTGTAGACGTGGCATATAACGGTTACTGAGGGCGATGTCAAATAACTGCATGTTAAAATAATTAGGCCTATATGGCTTGAGTTGATATAGCCTATTCCCTAATGAATTAAACAGTTTGTTATCATACAGATTGAGAGCGTGTATGGTCTCTCTCCCTCTGTGTTTATGTGTGTGTGTAGAGGGAAGAGGAGTTGCGATTTTCGAATAATCAAATAATTCCCAGCAATCATCGAACAATATTTTTCCTTGAAATGCCATCTCTACATTGAATATCGTTACATTTAAATGATTTGTTGCCTAAATAGCCTAAATACATGTTGATAATATTTTTAAACATATAGGGTGGGTTGCACCAACAAGGATTAAATTAAACTCAGTTTAGAGCTAATCTAGGATTTATTGATCTAGGTTTTATTTTAAATCGAGTTGTGTTGCACCACTTAATTTTAAACCCAGATGAACAAATCGATGATTAGAATTTAACCTGCGATTAAAACCTCCATTTACGATACATTTTCACCTCCATGATGGATTCGCCATTGACAGCAACAATACTAATATTCAATTTCCTTCTTTATTGACCACCATAAACTCTCTCTGACATAAGTAGCTCTTGCCAATAAAGGAAATAAACCTCTTTATAAAGCGCTACCGTTACTGATCAAGCAGGCAATGCAGCGTGTGCGTAAATATATTATAGTATCAATTAATAATGGAGTATATTGTGACAGCGTAATTTATGACAAAACAACTGTCATGATTTGCAGAGTGACTATCTCCGCTCTTGACAGCACCGCCCATCCCGTTTGATCGCCTCGCAGCAGCCATGCGTGGAGCGGGCATGAGAAACGCAAGGCGAGGCCGTGATCACTGGCGCTTACCTCATCTTCAATGCTGCCATCAATACTAAAGTAGCTAAATATAGCCTACCCCTCTCTTCTTTTGTTTGTCCGACACCAAGGTGCACCCAGATGAGTGACGGATCCGCATCCCGGACTCGATAGCAGGCGTAAACTCACGGGCCGCAACACAACCTCACACTCCGGCTCAATTCGCTTTATTTTTCATATGTATTAGTATTAAACACCTCTTTGAGACTGTCACGGTTCATCAATTCATGGTCTCCTTTTCTCTGTGTTTGTGAGGTTGTGTGGGGGCGTGGTCACTGATTACGGTGATCATCACCTTCACCTGCTGCACTCAATCACCAGGCTTTATATGCAGGTCTCTCACACACTCTCATTGTCAGATCGTTTCAGGCTTCCCTCGTGTGTGTTTGTTGGCTTGTGTTCCTGCTTCCCCTGTGTGTGTGATCTCCGTTCCGGTTCCTGGATTCTGCTCTGCCGTGCTGCCCGCTGCGTCCCTGCTTCGCTGCCTGTCTGTCTGCCTTCATCATCTGCCTGGGAGTGCTTGCCTGCATCTGCCGATCTGCTGAGTTCTGCCTGACGACCATTCTATGACTTTGTTATTTACGTCTGTCTCAGACTTACTGAAATAAATGAGTATTGACTTTATCGCTATTGGATCCTCCTGTCTCTCATTCGCAGCCGTAACAGAACGATCTGACCATCAATATGGATCCAGCGAGGATGACCGAGCTCCAGGACTATCTCAATTCAAGTAACCTGAGAATGGATCAGCAAGCGATCGCTACGGCCCAGGCAGTGCTGACAATGGCGGAGCAGGTGTCCAAGCTCTCGACCCAGATTCAACAACTAAGGGTTCCCACTGCGCCCCCAACACCGCCGCTGGTCTCCCAGCAACCCAGTAACATCCACCTGCACAAACCCCGGATCCCAACGCCAGAACGCTATGCGGGTGAGCCCGATCTCTGCAGATAATTTCTAACGAGGTGTTCGTTATTTTCATGAAACTGACACTTTGTGTAGACTCGTGTCTGGAGTCACTTAACCAATGCACTCGCATGAGAAGGACCACAGATTTCCGCGAACTCCCTGGAGCTAGCACGGTCAGCCCTACCAACGATCCCGAGCCCATGCAGGTAGGCAATTCGGCTTTCCCGGGAGGAGAGAGAGCGTCGTCGAGCGAGGGGACTCTGCCTTTACTGTGGAGGGGCGGGGCATTTCCTCAACCAGTGTCCGGTAAAAGATCGAGCCCGGCAGTAGTGAGGAGGCTACTGTCGGGTGGAGCTGCGTTGGGGAAATCCTCGTCCGCGACTCTCCTTCAGGGAAGACTGCAGTGAGCAAACAGATCCCACGTCTGTCATGCGGAGGGTTATTTCATTGACTGTTCACTGGCACACCAACTCAGGATTCCCATCACCCCCCTTTCCAATACTATTGCCGTGCACGCCCTCAATGGTCAGACATTACCCACCATCACTCACACCACTGACCGGATTACACTCACCATTTCTGGCAATCACTCAGAGACTATCACGTTCCTCCTCACGGACTCCCCTCACGCACTTATTGTCCTCGGTCATCCTTGGCTGGAGAAGCACAACCCCAGGATTGACTGGGGACACAACACGGTCACAGTTTGGAGTAATCAGTGCTATGCCTCTTGTCTTGTGTTTGCCCGTTCGTCTGTGTCTAGTTCTGTGTTTCAGGAGGAGACGATGGATTTATCAAACGTGCCAGAGGAGTACCTCGACCTGAAGGAGGTGTTCAGTAAGTCCCGGGCTGCTTCTCTTCCTCCTCATCGTCCCTATGACTGTGCCATAGATCTACTTCCAGGCAAGTAGGGCAAGTTATACTCACTTTCTACTCCTGAGAGGGAGGCCATGGAGAAATATACATTTCTGATTCTCTAGCTTCTGAGTTAATCCGCCCTTCCTCTTCTCCAGCGGGGGCGGGGTTCTTTTTCGTGGGTAAGAAGGATGGTTCTCTGCGACCTTGTATTGATTACAGAGGGTTGAATAACATCACGGTAAAGAATACATAACCTTTGCCGTTGATGTCTTCAGCCTTTGAGAGGTTACAGGGAGCATCCATATTCACGAAATTGGACTTACGCAATTCTTATCATTTGGTGCGCGTAAGGGAGGGGGATGAATGGAAGACTGCATTTAATACACCTAGGGGCCATTTTGAATGCTTAGTCATGCCTTTCGGGCTGTCTAACTCCCCAGCAGTCTTCCAAGCACTAGTCAATGATGTGCTGGGAGATCTGGTTGACCAGTTCATTTATGTCTACCTGGATGACATATTGATTTTTTTCTTCTTCTCTCCAGGAACATGTCCAGCACGTCAGACTAGTGTTACAGAGGTTGTTAGAGAATGGGCTTTTTGTCAAGGTGGAGAAATGTGCGTTTCACGCACAGTCTGTTCCATTTTTAGGGTATATCATCTCATCCGAGGGAATGCACATGGATCCTGACAAGGTTAAGGCTGTGATAGATTGGCCAAGCCCAGATTCCCTTAAGGCCCTACAGAGGTTTCTGGGATTTGCCGATTTCTATTGCCGTTTGATTCGCAATTTCAGCCAACTAGCCGCACCTCTGACCTCGTTGACCTCTCCCAGAACGGTGGTCTGGTGCAGCCGAGGCTGCATTTACCAAACTTAAGAGCCGCTTCTTTTCGGCTCCCATTCTAGTCACCCCTGATCCTTTACGTCAGTTCGTGGTAGAGGTGGACGCGTCAGAGGTGGGGGTAGGAGCAGTTCTTTCCCAGTGCTCTTCCTGGGATGACAAGATGTATCCTTGCGCATTTTTTTTTTCCCCCACCGTATGTCAACAGCCAAACGCAATTATGACATTGGTAACAGAGTTGTTGGCAGTAAAGCTGGCATTGGAGGAGTGGCGTCATTGGCTAGAGGGGTCAGGGGTACCTTTCATCGTGTGGACCGATCATAAGAATCTGGAGTACATCAGATCTGCCAAAAGACTCAACTCTAGGCAGGCTCGGTGTTTTTTTTTTTTTTTTTTTTTTTTTCAGACATTTTGATTTTTCTCTTTTGTACCGCCCAGGTTCTAAAAACATCAAACCCGATGCTTTATCGTGCGTTTTTGACTGCTCTGAATGCCCGTCTACTCCCGAGTGCATTTTACCAGAGAGACTCAGAGTTTCCACATTCACATGGGAGGTCGAATCGAGGGTTAGATCAGCCTTAGAAGGGGTAATGCCTCCGGCCGGTGGACCACCGAGTCGATTATTTGTACCGGAGGGAGTTCGGTCTGATGTGGTACGATGGGGTCACTGTTCCAATGTAGCTTGTCACCCAGGGGTTAATAGAACCAAATTTTTGGTGAAGCAACGATTCTGGTGGTCTGGGATGGCTCGTGACATCCGAGATTTTGTTTTGGCTTGTTCAGTCTGTGCCATGGGTAAGACATCTAACCGCCCTCCCGATGGGCTTCAACCGCTGTCGATCCCTTCGAGACCCTGGTCCCACATTGCGCTAGATTTTATTTCTGTGTTTGCGGGGGTGTGGTCACTGATTATGGTGATCACCTTCACCTGCTGCACTCAATCACCAGGCTTTATATGCAGGTCTCTCACACACACTCTCATTGTCAGATCGTTTCAGGCTTCCCTCGTGTGTTTGTCGGCTTGTGTTCCTGCTTCCCCTGTGTGTGTGATCTCCGTTCCTGGATTCTGCTCTGCCGTGCTGCCCGCTGCGTCCCTGCTTCGCTGTCTGTCTGCCTTCATCATCTGCCTGGGAGTGCTTGCCTGCATCTGCCGATCTGCTGAGTTCTGCCTGACGACCATTCTATGACTTTGTTATTTACGTCTTGTCTCAGACTTACTGAAATAAATGAGTATTGACTTTATCGCTATTGGATCCTCCTGTCTCTCATTCACAGCCGTAACAGAGACCTGACAACACACCCACTGTTTCTATCTCTGTTTAATCATATGCATAGTTTAATTGTAGGTGCACTTTATTTAAAAGTGAAAAGTGTCGTTATAGCGTCGGTGTTTCATGAAACCATAGTTCCAACGAACATTTGCAAACAGCATCGCAAAGTTGCGTGGTTGGAACAGCTCTCGGCCACTGATCATTTATATACAGTGCTCTCGACCTGTGGTTAGAAGCATAGTACGTGGACTTAAAGGTCCCGTTCTTCGTGTCTTTTTGAAGCTTTGATTGTGTTTACAGTGTGCAATATAACACGTGTTCATGTTTCGCGTGTAAAAAAAACCCCAGTATTTTTAACACAATGTACTTATCTGTATACCGCTGTTTTCACTGTCCTAAAAACGGCTGATGAGTTCCTTTTATTCTATGAAGTCCCTCCTTCAGAAACACGTAACGAGTTCTGATTGTACCAGCGGTTCCTGTGTTGTGATTGGACAGCAGCTTAGCGAACGTGGCCCGGTTCCCGTGTTGTGATTCGACAGCAGTTTAGCGCACGTGGAAAGGTCACGCCTCTTAACGGGAGATATATATGCGCTTCATGATCTCTACAGCGTCCCTAGGAAAGCCAAACAAAGGTGATTTGACTCCGGGATGAAAATAACAGCGTCTCGACGACATGGCGACAAACACACTGAAACGCAGCACTTCCTTTTCTCCACGCGACACGTCCTCTTCTCCACGTGGGACAGCAACAAGACCACGCCCCCTTTTTTCGCGTAGTCTTGTGGGCGGAGGTTAGTCTGTTCTACTGTTCTATACTGACGTCATTTATGAAGGAAGTACCAGGATGTAGTCCAAGCCGGCCGTTCGCTGTAGGCTTTGAAAGGGAACTTCTGTTAAATAAAATATCTCGCTTGGCATTGAACTTTGAGCTTTATAATTTTACAGGTATTATTTATGCTCTAACAGCAACATTACACACTATCTAAAGTTTGAACAATGGGATCACGAAGAACGGGACCTTTAATAAATGCCTATATTGAGCAAAATAAGCAAGCTGACATTTAGTACAATCTATATATTTTATTTCGAATACATACAAATGTAATTTACGTATTTTAGCTTGTCAAGAGATTTGCACTTGTTTAAAGCTTCAACATGTAAAAAATGCCTTTTTACTGTGGTGGTGATAGTAAACATTTAAACTAATATTGTGATAAGCTTTAAGTGTTTTATATCTATGGATTTTATTAGGCAAGACAAGATAAGTGTTGATTCGAGAGGTTAAATTGATCAAACGTTTGTTAAAAAACAAACTTTAATTTAACAAACAAAAAATTAACAAACAAATCTAAATTAACTTAATAAAGAAACAAAACGAAATATAACTACTTTGACATTTAAAACATTTAAGAACTAATAATAGTTCTTTATATTAATAAATAATAAAAAAAAAAAAAAAAAAAAAAAAAAAAATAATAGTTCTCTTACGAGAGGTTCTCTCGTATTGCGTAAGTTCCTTACGCTACGGGAAAGTATTCTTTCTTCGAGATTTCTGAAAAACCCAAAATTATCCTTAATTTTGTAACATTGTCAACGCAGTGCGGCAGCCTGGCAGACCATAGCAGGCTATTCCAGCGTGCCATTGGCTGCTCTGCTGGCAACTGCAGCAGCCTATCGGTGAGCCCGCGTGACGTGGCGACCAATGAGCGAAGCCCTTCGCATCGCTGGATCTGGAACCCGCCGCCGTTGAACGTGCAGACGAGCAAGCAGAGGACAGCGCCTGAAGAAGCCGGCAGCATCGCGCCACCTTCAGCCATCCGTGCCTGCTCTGCTATCCGGCAGCATTATATCCTTTTATTGCTCAGTGTTGTCGCCGCTGCGTCACACTTTCACAAAAAGAGCCGAGCGTTTTTCTAAAAATGTCTCGTTCCACCTGCGGCTCGTGTCACGCGCAGCTCAGTTCCGGGGACCGCCATGTGATCTGCGCTCTCTGCCTGGGCCGTGATCACGCCGCCGCCGCACTTCTCGCCGGCGGATGCCCGGAGTGCGAAGAACTAACGATGTCGACCCTGCGGGCTCGACTCGATCAGTTCGAAGATGACATCCCTCCAGTCTCTGCTAAGCCGCGCAGGAAAAAGCGCCGCTCGCAGCGGACTCCGGAGTTGGCCGAGAGAAGCTCGCCGGAACCCTTCCCGCCCGCTTCACTCTCGCCTTCCCCGCCCCCACCCCAGGCCGCCATTTCTGTTGCTGCCTCTGGGGATGAGGCGGATGCGGCCGCGGAACGCGCCGACAGCTGCTCCATCATGGCTTCCGACAGCGAGGAATGGTCTTCCGCGACCTCTTCAGTCCGAGCCTCCGGACGCTCTCGAGCGGGTGAGGATGCCGAACTGTTGCGCCTTCTCACCCGGGCTGTTGAGCAGCTAGGCCTCGAATGGGCCCCGCCTAAGGTGGCAGCGCCGAATCGGCTCGACGGATGCTTCCTGAACAGTCGCCGCCGTGCGCCCACCGCCAGGACTGCACCCTTTCTGCCAGAGCTTCACGAGGAGCTCGCGAAGTCCTGGAACGCGCCATTCTCCGCGAGGGTCTCGTCTCAGGCTTCTTCGACGCTCTCACAAGTTGACGGCGCGGCTGAGAAAGACTACAACGCTATCCCTCCGGTGGAAGAGGCGGTCGCAGCGCACCTTTGCCCGCCTTCTGGTTGGCGCTCAAAGGCTGCCCTCCCGTCTAAGGCCTGCAGAGTGACGTCATCGCTGATCGGCCGCGCTTTCGCTGCTGCAAATCCTCCAAGCCAATCTCCTCCGTGATCTGGACGAGAGGAGCTGTGACGCTGAGCTGATCACGGATTTGCGAAGCGCGACGGATCTCTCCCTCCGCGCTACCAAGACCGCAGCACAGGCCCTCGGACGCTCCATGGCCTCCCTCACGGTAGCTGAGCGCCACCTCTGGCTCACGCTCGCGGACATGCGAGAAACAGAGCGTGCGGCCTTCTTAAACGCCCCGCTCTCTCCATCTGGGCTCTTCGGACCAGCGGTCAAGGGGATCGTCGACCGTTTCTCCGAAGTACAGAAGACGACGCAGGCCATGAACCTCTTCCTGCCTCGACGCCCAGGCGCCAGCGGTAGCTCCGTTGCTCGCCGTCCTCGCGACCAGCCAGCACCGAGCTCCACGCAGCGCCCAGCGCGGCCCCCTTCGTCTCAGCGAAGACCGAGCGGCCGCCCCAGATCGCGCTCTTCCAGCCACGGTAAGCCGCCTCCCCCTCGGGGCCCCCGGCCTAGGATCGTGCTGAAGTCCGAGCCTCCAAAGCCCTCCTAGCCAGAGGCAAGAAACGACGGTTAAGTCCCGCTGCGGCCGGACCACCGTCAAAACTCTTTTTCCTGTCAGCCCCCACCACTGTGGCTGCTGCAGAGGAATTTCACGCAGCCAACGAGCCGGCAAAAACGCCCTCTCGCCTGTCAACCACCGCCGTTTTTACGGCGAACCAGAGAAATCACAAAAGTTGCATTATTTCTGGTTGCACGGCTCACGCCGTATGTGTTTCAAATGCAGTAAATGTGCCCACTTTTCTGTGTTCACCCCTGCACATAAGCACAATAAACCCCGTGTCCCCCACTCACATAAAGCGGCCTCCGGCCGCTCGAGTGCTAGAGTTAGGTCACGTGTCCGCTTGTCTGCGTCCACGCCTAGCCACCACACGCGCTGTCACACAGCCACTCTTAACCGGTCATGTTCCACGCGTAAGAGTTGTGCCCGCTCAAACGCGCTCACACATTTTCGCGAACATTATGCCCCAGGCGCTACGCGCCGCGCCACACACCATTTGTTTTCCGCCCAAGGTGGCCGAAGCGATGAGTGTAGGGCCACACACAAGACATTCCCCGCTCAAAGCGGTAGAGACACAGTGTGTAAGGCGGCCAGCCACCGAAAGCGAGCGGCTGGCCCACAGCACAGAGAGCGCGCGCACCGCGCCCGCCCCTCTTATACGGGCCGTCAAACCCGCGAAACGCGGCGTTTCGAGCCCAGAGGCCGTTCTGTCCCGTTTGGCACACGCGAAAGCGTGGGAAGCCATTCCAGGTGTATCAGAATGGGTGCTGAGAACAGTGAAGCACGGCTACACTCTGCAGTTCGCTCGCCGCCCTCCGCGCTTCTGTGCGCGTATAGAGACGAGAGTGAGCGAAGAAGTAGCACATCTACTTCGAGCGGAGATAGCCACGCTGCTGTGCAAAGGGGCTATAGAACCGGTTCCCCATTCTATGAGCGAGTCAGGCTTTTACAGCCGATATTTTCTCGTGCCAAAAAGGGACGGGTCGCTCAGACCGATTCTGGATCTGAGGCGTCTGAACAAAGCTCTTTTGAGGAGATCGTTCAAGATGCTTACGACCAAGCAGATCCTCGCGCATATTCGCCCGAGAGACTGGCTAATTTCCCTAGATTTGAAAGACGCATATTTTCAAATCAAGATAACGCCGCGTCACAGGCCATTCTTACGATTCGCCTTCGACGGCCAGGCTTATCAATACACCGTCCTTCCGTTCGGCCTGTCACTAGCACCCCGTACATTTACGAAGTGCATGGACGCGGCCCTCGCTCCCCTGAGAAACCGGGGGATGCGAATATTGAACTACTTGGACGACTGGCTCATCCTGGCGCAGTCAGAGGCCGAGCTCCTCGCCCACAGGGCAATGCTGCTCAGCCATTTGGACAGCCTGGGGCTCACGGTCAACTGGACCAAGAGCTCATTAGTGCCCACGCAATCAACCTCATTTCTGGGTTTGAATCTGGACACTGTGGCTATGTCTGCCCGCCTGTCACCACAACGCACGCGCCAAGTTCGGCGCATGGCTGCGTACTTCCGGCCGGGCAAAATCGCACCTCTCAAGCTTTTTCAGAGGATGCTGGGACGTATGGCCTCAGCTGCAGCTGTGCTCCAGCTGGGCTTAATGCGCATACGCCCGCTGCAACGCTGGTTAAACGCCCGAGTGCCTCACAGAGCCTGGGCTGCCGGAGGTTTCAGGATCAGAGTGACTCAGGGCTGTGTTGCAGCCCTAGAGCCCTGGTTAGTAGCTGACTGGTACCAGCGGGGAGTGACAATGGGAGCCATCTCACACCGCAAAGTCATCTCGACGGACGCCTCCACCTCGGGTTGGGGCGCCGTTTTCGAGGGCAGACCGGCCTCGGGCCTCTGGTCGAGCGGAGAAAAACTCCTACACATAAACTGTTTGGAGATGATAGCGGTAGAGAACGCGCTCAAGCAGTTTCTCCCGTTTATACGGGGACACCATGTGTTGGTCCGGTCGGACAATACCACGGTGGTGTCCTACGTGAACCGGCAGGGCGGTGTCAGGTCCAGGTGTCTGGGCAATCTGACGGAACGCCTGCTCGTGTGGGCACACAGCTCGCTGCGCTCGCTGAGAGCGGCGCACGTTCCGGGCCACCTCAACGTGGGCCCGGACAAGCTGTCCAGGGGCCTCATTCTCCCAGGAGAATGGTCCCTGCACCCCCAGACAGTCCAGCTGGTATGGCGCCTATTCGGCAGAGCGGAGCTCGACCTCTTTGCAACAAAAGAGAACGCCCGCTGCTCGACGTTCTTGTCCAAAAGCGAGGATGCGCTGTCCCAACTTTGGCCCAGCCTCCCGCTGTATGCTTTCCCGCCGATTTCCCTATTGACCCAGGTTATAGCGAAAATCAGGGAAACGCGCCGCCCGGTGCTCCTTATAGCGCCGCGCTGGGAGAACCAGATTTGGTACCCAGAGCTGGTGAAGCTGTCGCACTCACCCCCCTGGCCAGTTCCGCTGAGAGCAGACCTCCTCTCTCAAGCAGGAGGGTCAGTTTGGCATCCCCATCCAGAGCGATGGTCTCTGCATGTATGGGTGACCAACGGATACCCGTTGACCTGCCCGAAGGGGTTATGAACACGATCTCACACTCTAGAGCCCCCTCGACGAGGCGGTTATATAGTTCTAAGTGGTCGGTGTTCACTGAGTGGTGTGCTTCCAAGGGATTGGAACCGCAGCAATGTGGGGTCCAGCGGGTGCTCTCCTTCCTCCAGGAGCTCTTGGAACTGGGCAGGTCCCCTTCCACGCTCAAAGTGTATGTAGCGGCTATAGCAGCGTTCGCCCAGACGACGCTAGGCAGCACGCTAGGAAGGAACGAGCTCATCATCCGTTTCCTCAGAGGAGCTAGACGGATGAATCCCCCGCGGCTCCCATCGGTTCCTATTTGGGATCTGGCCTTGGTCCTAGAGGCCATGAAGGCTCATCCCTTTGAACCGCTCGAGACTGTGGAACCAAGGTTCCTTTCGCTAAAAACCGCGTTCCTGATAGCTCTGGCTTCAGTGAAACGCGTGGGGGATCTACACGCGCTCTCAGTGAGCCCGACGTGTATGGAGTTCGGTCCTAATGACTCTAAGGTCATTCTCAGACCGAGGCAGGGTTATGTCCCCAAAGCGATCGGCACTCCTTTCAGGGCGCAGATTATCTCCCTCTCGGCTCTGCCAGCATCCGACGAGGGGGACGGTGGCAATATCCTCTGCCCTGTCAGGGCATTGAGGGTTTATGTCACACGCTCCGCCGCCTTCAGGCGTTCTGAGCAGCTATTTGTTTCGTTTGGAGGGCGCGCTAAAGGTCTCGCCTCCTCGAAACAGACCCTGTCCAGGTGGATAGTGGACGCGATTGCAACTGCATACGCTTCCAAACACCTGCAGTGCCCGCTAGGTGTCAGAGCACACTCCACCAGAGGCATGGCCTCTTCGTGGGCTTGGGCCAGAGGGATTTCCATCCACGATATTTGCGTGGCGGCAGGCTGGGCCTCCCCGTCTACGTTCGTGAGATTTTACAATCTGGAAGTTCCTGCCTTACAGGCGAAAGTGTTATCAGTTCAATAAGGCTGTTGGTTCTGCCCGGTGATTCTGCGCAGACATAGCTCACATACTGGTAGTAAGTTCGGTACAAGGCTTATGTAAATTTGAAGGAGACCGGCGGTACCGTTCCCTCATTTACGAAAAGAGCTATTGTGAGTTTGAAGGTGACCGGCGGTGCCGTTACCTCACTCATATGACAAGATATTGTGAATTTGAAGGCGACCGGCCTTGCCGTTCCCTCATTCATGAGACAAGGTGTGGTGAATTTGAAGGCGACCGGCAGGTGCCGTTCCCTCATTCATAAGGCAGGGTGTTGTAACCACCCGTTGTAACCACCCGTCAGTTCAAACGAAGTGTCCGTATATGTGGTGGCCCGTTTCCTTTACCGGCCACCCTGCCCGAGCAGTGTTATGGTCCCCGGTTCCCTGGGATACATATGCTGTATGCGAGGCGCGCACGGCGTTGACAATATGTTCCCGTAGCGTAAGGAACTTACGCAATACGAGAGAACCTCTCGTTCACGAGTTCACACTTACAAATAAGTCAGATAGAAAGAATGGTATGCGTATTTGGCGTGCTGTCCGAGGAGAGGGCTCCGAGCTCGGTATTTGGCCCGAACCCAGAGTACTCCCCCCGTATGTCTGGTTTAGGAAGTAACCAGGTGAGTGTGAGGAAGATGGGGTGGTGGAGGGATGCTGCAAAACTTGTCGAGAAACATTGGTGAGTTGACTGGGTATTTATATTATCCTCCACTTGTGCTGATTGGGTAGACATGTTGATTACTTATTGCTGACAGCTGGTTGGAATGACATGATGATTAGATAGATCATTTGAACGTGCTCCTCCCGAACTTTGTTACTGAAACATCATTTCACGAGTTCATACTTACAAATAAGTCAGATAGAAAGAATGGTATGCGTATTTGGCGTGCTGTCCGAGGAGAGGGCTCCGAGCTCGGTATTTGGCCCGAACCCAGAGTACTCCCCCAAAAATTGCAACTAACATGGGACAGCAGCCGGTAAATGATGTTGATACCCCCCAAAAGTTGCAGAGCATGAAACTGATGCTGTGCCAATCGAAGGCGAGGGTAAGTCACTGGATCGGGAGGTCTTGTCATCGTCTGAGGTTTTGATGGTCGTGGTATCAGAAAGTGAACCTCGTTGGTAGTCAGCTGGGGATGGAGATAGCACTGCTGCGGCAGTGGCAACGAACTCCTTCCTTTCCAACTTGTTTTCAAACTGTCTAAAAAGCTGGTTGTATGGAAAATTTAGCTCCTGCCAGAGCAAAAGAGATGACTCTTCTGTGGCAGTGGAGCGAGTTTGAATGGAGTAACCGAACTCCTGCGGGAGCGGATTTGACGACACTGCTGCGGCAGTGGAGACAAGTCATTTTTCAACTTGCTTTCCAACAATCAAAATGAGCCAGTTGTTTGGAGAATTTGAGCTCCAGCCAGAGCGGAAGAGATGACTCTTCTGAGGCAGTGGAGCGAGTTTGGATGGAATAACGGAGCTCCTGCGGGAGCGGATTTGACGACACTGCTGCGGCAGTGGAGCGAGTTTGGATGGAATAACGGAGCTCCTGCGGGAGCGGATTTGACGACACTGCTGCGGCAGTGGAGACGAGCCGTTTCAAAACTTGCTTTCCAACTATCCAGTTGTACTGGGAATCGGGCTCTTGCGGGAGCGGAAAAGATGACGCTGCTGTGGCAGTGGAGCGAGTTTGGAATGGAGTAACAGAGCTCCTGCGGGAGCGGAGTTGATGACACTGCTGCGGCAGTGGAGCGAATTTGGAATGGAGTAACGGAGCTCCTGCGGGAGCGGAGTTGATGACACTGCTGCGGCAGTGGAGCGAGTTTGGAATGGAGTAACGGAGCTCCTGCGGGAGCGGAGTTGATGACACTGCTGCGGCAGTGGAGACGAGCTGTTTCAAAGTTGCTTTCCAACTATCCAGTGAGCCAGTTGTACGGGGAATCGGGCTCCTGCGGGAGCGGAAAAGATGACACTGTTGCGGCAGTGGAGACCTTTTGGGCAGAGAACTGGGCTTTGTTAGAATGAAAGAGATGACACTGCTTTGGCAATAAACCGGTTGGAAGGAGAAACTGAGCTTCTGTTGGAGCGAAATTGATAACACTGCTGCGGCAGTGACAGAAAGAGGCGGCTCCAGCGGGAGCGACTGGGGAGATGCTGCCCGGGGCAGTGAATGTATGATCGTTTCCCTTATTGGATTGATGATGTTGAAATGAAGCAGATGCGGAGATCCTGTAGGTTTGGGTGTATGGAAACAGATTAGCTGATTAGAGTCAGTTGGGCTTCTTTGATGTGGAAGCGATTAGAACGAATGTAGCTCTTGAAAGCTTCTGACGACCAGCGACCGAGTGCTTGGATCTGATGCTGGGAGAGGCCTTTTTTAGCGGCTGTGGTTGCTGCACCTATGCGGAACGAATGGCTAGAAAAGTGGTCTGCTGGAATGCCGGATTGAATCAGTATGGACTTGAGGTGTTTTTGGAACCAAAAACGTGTGACAGGGCGGTTGGAATCGTCTGTGAAGAGTGGGTCAGAAGGGAATTTAGTCTGCAAGCTTCTGAAATGTAGGTAAGCTAAAAGGGATTGGTACGGCTGGATTGGTGATGGGAGGTTGAAAATGTAAATGAAATGGCCTTTTTTCATTTGATCCGTCTTACTTTGTTTGATGAAATAAGACATGGTTTCGTCATCTAGCGCTGATAGATCTGAAATTGTAGGATGGACCTTTGGGTTGAAGGTGGACGTGATGGTGAGTTCTGAGCTTCTGAGAAAACCGAAGAAGGCCAAAATGAACATTGCATCCAGGGTGCGGGAGGTATTGGTGGAGTGGTAGCCTCGGCGGAGGGTGGAGATACATTTAGTGAGTATATCTAGAGTTATTGGTTGTCTGGCGTCTGGGTGGGTGGGCTGGGTTTTTTGGATGCCTTTGATGAGCATGGATGTTTGTGAATTGGCTATTTCTGAAGAGGGCAGACCAAAAATGAGTTTGTGAAAAAATTGAATTCCGCTTAGATAACCCTTGATGGAGCTGGCTTGGAGGTTCTTAATACTGTTGAGATGAGATATGAATGAAGTGATGGTAAGCAAAGAAAAATCAGGGAAATTCAGGTTGTATGTGGAGTGGAAAGACTTGAAACACTTCCATGCAGTTAGGTAAGATTGGAGGGTTCTGGGGGAAACGGCTTGAAGAATGGAATTCAGAGAGGCGTCAAGGAGGGGTTTCAATGGGTGGTTTATGGGAACATCAGCTCTGAATAGTGAGGTACTGGGGTTGGGAATGGGTCCGCCTCTGGTGCCAACAGCCTGAATTTCTGGAAAGCAAAACGAGAGAGAGAGTCAGCTATTTGATTTTTGGACCCAGGAATATGTTTTGCAATTATGATGAACTGGTCACAGGCTGAAATCCAAATGAGGCGTCTCAGGAGAGGCATTAGTGCGGGGGAATGTGAACGTCCTTTGTTAATGCAATGCACGGTTGCTTCGTTGTCACAGTGCACTATAATGCTGTTCGTGGACCATTCTTTACCCCACAGGAAGGCTGCTACGACTAAAGGATACAACTCGAACAGTGCTGAGGATGTTAGTGACTGTGGTGAGTCTGACAGCTGGGTGGGCCATGTGGATGCGAACCAACGGCCTTGGTAAAATCCCCCAAAACCAATGGAGGGAGCTGCGTCGGTAAACAGTTGAATATCCACAGGGAGAGAAACCAGATTATTATATAGAAAAAAGACAGCCCATTCCATTGTTTAAGGAAAGTTATCCATAAACTGAGCTCGTTGCAGCACAAACTAGTTAGGGAGATTTGGTCCTCTAGCGCGTGAACTGAAGATGCGAGGGAGAGGAGATGTGAGATGAAAGGGCGGCCTTGCGGAATGATGCGCATCGCAAAGTTTAAGTGGCCGAGCAGGGATAGTAGCTCACGTTTGGAACAGTTTGGACTGTCTAGGAGGGTGGATGCGACCAGAATTATCCTGTCGATTTTTTCCTTGGGAAGTGAGGCCTGGAAGTTAACTGTATCCAAGTTAATGCCCAAAAATTCGATGGACGTGGCTGGGCCCATGGTTTTGTCTTGGGCGATTGGAATCCCGAGCTCAGCGAAGACCTTTTGGACTGTGAGAAGATGTGCAGCCGGGATGGAGCCTGGTGGTGAGATGATTAGGAAATCATCTAGCAAGTGAATTATGTAGGGAATTGAGTAGTTGTTGGAAAGAATCCAACAGATAGCTTCTGATAGCATGTCAAAAATCTTGGGGCTACTTTTGCAGCCAAAAGTTAAACGTACAGAAAAGTAAAATTTTCCGTGCCAGCGTACGCCGAATAAATGCCATGAATCTGGGTGGATTGGCATCACTTTAAATGCGGAAGTGATGTCGACTTTGGCGAGCCAAGCGCCGCGACCCGCATCTTGAATCAAGGTTATAGCTTGATCGATGTTGTGGTAATTGAGAGAGAATTCTTCAAGCGAGATTAGGCTGTTTATGCTTGGAAACGGAGAGTTGTGAGGGGCTGAGAGGTCGATAATTAAGCGTTTTTTGCCTGAAAACTTCCTGGTGGCCACTCCGATAGGGCTGATGCGGAAACACTCGAAAGGGGGAGTGTTAAAGGGTCCGATCATGAAGCCTGATTCGATTTCTTTATTGATTAGAATATCAACTGTATCAGGCTCAGCGAGAGCGGACTGGAGATTGTCACATATGATACTTTGAGTTGGGAGGCTTTCCACGCCGGGTTTGAAACCGTGCTCGAGACCAGACAGTAAATAGTCAGTAAAGTTAGTGTTAGGGTGGTGAGACAATTCAGTAGACAAACGGGAAATATTCACGGGAGTCGACAGGTAATTTTTTGAATCTTTATTTACGGCTCTTTTTACAGGGCATATTGTGCGGGCATGAGCGCCGCCACAATAGCTGCAAATGTGCATGAAACGACAACGTTGTCGTGAGCATCGTCCCGAGTTGAAGTTGTTGCAAACTTGACTGCTGGATGAATAGGTGTTTCTTCTTTTGGAATCAATGGAAGAGTCGTTGAAATTGATGTTTGCTGGCCGCGGGACATAACTGGTAGATTTTACTTGTGGTGAATCCGTGCTGGGGGAATTTGAAGGGTTAATCAAAGGACAAGCTGTGGTGGAGTGAGAAACAGATCTGCAAACCGCGCAGGAAATGTTACGGCAGCCTAGGAACACTCTGTTGTGTAATTCTGTGTCTAAAGCGCCCCAGTAAGGACACTGGTTCCACTGAGCTACACGGACGGCGCATTTTGCTGAGAACAGCTTATGATAAGTATAAAAATGGGTCCCTCCATACGATAACGCAAGCTCTGCAATTATCGCGAGATAATCGTTTAATTCTCGTCTCCTGTGGGGGAGTGCAGCGCAAATTATTTCGCTGAAACGGCTGAAAGCAATAGCAAATTCAGAGAACGAAAGAATGCGGGATGAATTATGTGCTGGGTTTTTGAGAGTGACTGCAAAATCACCACAGTCGATTTGACGATCTGAAACTGAGGGAGGGAGTAAAGAAAGAAGGGAAGATAAATCGATATCCGCACCTGTGAGGATCTGTGCTCTGATGTTGCTGGCAACAGGGGGAGGTTCCAAGGCTGTAGCATTCGGCGGGATGGGCATTGGTGTCGCAGAAAATAAGGTAAAAGGAGAACGAGTTTGGGGAAAAGTGTTAGGAGGAAGGAAAGCTGGAGCTGAGGCCGCTTGCGGAGGCAACCTCTCGCTTAGGTCGGCCCCCGGCAGAGGAGGAACGGGAAAAGTGGGAAAAGAGCCAAGTTGGGGAGGAAAAAAAGGCAACTGGGCCTGCGCCGCTAGCGGAGGCAGCCTCGCGCTAGATTTTGATGGTGGGGCTGCAGGCCAAGGACAAGGGAAAGGGTTAGCCAAAGTGGCAGAAAAAGGCTGTGATAGCGGAGCCTGCGCTGCTGGCGGAAGCATACTCACGCTGAAAGGACAGCCTGGGGAAAAGGAAGCTGGCATTGTGGGCTGTGGTGCAACGCTGGAAAAAGCTGCGGCCTGTAGCTCGGCGGAGCAGAGAGACGAGTTGGGCTGGGTGGCGTCGGCGGCAGCGGTGGCAGTGGCGGCGGGATCTGGGGCGCGGCCCAGGCTAGCTGAAGGCCTGCTGCAGCGGACTGGCGCTCGAGGAAGGACCGGTCCTGCGAGGGACGGAGAGGGTGTTTTATGAGAGCGTGAGTTTGGAGCCTTGTGATTTCTTGACCTGTTGGCGGTTCTGGAAAGTGGAGTGGATTTTGGAGATGGAGAAGCTGCTTGGAGAGACACGTAAAGGTTGTATAGTTGAGATTTATTCATTCTTCTAGAAAAATGCACGTCAGCGCTGATTAGCGCTTGCCTTAAACCCAACACGGTCCATTTTTCTATTGCTGGAATCGTAGGTTGTGCTGAAGTGTAGGAGGAAGCTGGAGATGATGGATGTCTTGATGGTGGAGGCGATGGCACGCCTCTGCGTCTCGGGGTACGGGAGGCGGCGCGGCTGGGCCGACGGCCGCGTTGTGTTGCTGGAGGTTCGGGTGCTGTGTCCTGTTGAGTCGGGGTGCTCCTTGCATCGGTGGGATGCTGTAGGGGATCCTGGGCAACAAGAGAATCGTCATCGGACGGATAAAGTTCTATCTCAGACATTGTAACGGATGGTAAGGACCAAATGCTGCAAAACTTGTCGAGAAACATTGGTGAGTTGACTGGGTATTTATATTATCCTCCACTTGTGCTGATTGGGTAGACATGTTGATTACTTATTGCTGACAGCTGGTTGGAATGACATGATGATTAGATAGATCATTTGAACGTGCTCCTCCCGAACTTTGTTACTGAAACATCATTAAGAGAACGATACTCGGTTACTTAACGTAACCTCGGTTCTCTCTAGAAGAGGGAACGAGTATTGCGTTCCTTGCCGTGCGCCCCGCGGGCTTTTACGCTTCAGAACTACGAAAACCGAATATGCAGCCCGTGAGCCCTGCTTATATACACGTGGCCACGCCCCACCTGTAGGCAAATGAAGCCAGGTGGGCGCGAAGCGCCCTCATTGGTCGCCACGTCACGCGGGCTCACCGATAGGCTGCTGCAGTTGCCAGCAGAGCAGCCAATGGCACGCTGGAATAGCCTGCTATGGTCTGCCAGGCTGCCGCACTGCGTTGACAATGTTACAAAATTAAGGATAATTTTGGGTTTTTCAGAAATCTCGAAGAAAGAATACTTTCCCGTAGCGTAAGGAACTTACGCAATACTCGTTCCCTCTTCTAGAGAGAACCGAGGTTACGTTAAGTAACCGAGTATCGTTATTAATTAATAATAATCAAATAATTCCCAGCGACCATTGAATAATTTAGCTTGAAATGCCATCTCTACATTGAATATCGTTACATTTAAAGGATTTGTTGTGGAAATAGCTTTAAAATACATGTTGATAATGTTTGTAAACATTTCGTTTTTACCAGTATTTTTGAATGTAATAAAATATGACTGACACACCAGTGCGATTTTTTCTCTATTACTTAAGTCTAACCAGTGTGACAAAGGCACTATATAAATTCTCTATGTGGATAAAGGCATATTTTGTACACTATACAACACATGTCCTTATAGGAGAAAATATATGTTGTTTTAAGGTGGAAAATATGTCGTTCTAACATCATAACATCTCGTTTTTACGAGAAAATATGTTGTTTTACGAGAAAAGATGTAATTTTAACAACATAATTGTGTGGAAAAACACAAAAGAACACAAAATCCTCCAAAGCCCATGAACGCAGAGTTTGCAAAAAGTCCCAAGATGAGAGACGGCGTTAAACTACCTCATGTTTCAAAGCACATAACATTACAATAATAATGAACATAAACAATTTAAAGAGCACTGCTCTATCTGCTCACTGACTGCTGCACATTCATTTCAGCGTTGATAGTGTTGCCATTGAAACATAATGAAAACATAAATTCAAGTCACGAACCACTCAGAGTATAACATCAAGGATTTCTAAATTACAAAAGTTATGGCGTGAATGCATCATAAGCTTGTTTGGTTCAGGAGGAACTGTAAAAGGTGGCTGCTGTTTCGGTTGTGGTGCTCGGCGACTGACGTCTGTCTCTGCATAGCATGAAATGCATTGATGACGTGTGATGTCTGCGCGAGCAGGGTGTGCGCACTGTGAAAGTATGAAAATACATAAGTTGACAGGCAAGTAGGTCATTGTATACCATTGCATCCGGACCAAATGCAATGATTGGGAGAATATTGAATGGTCCTACGACTTCCAGAGATTATATATATAAATACATATAGACTAATTAACGTTCAACCTTGAGTCCTTGTACAGTTCAGGGTAGTCTGTAAAAATGTATAGATAACACAATGACACAAACACATGGTCATCTCAACAACAGCTTTATAAATACAACTCATGTAATAGGTTTGATGGATTGTATAATTGTACAGAACATGCGTTAGTCTGCAGCCAGACACAAAGGAGGAAAATATGTTGCTAAACGATATACAAGTGTTTCATTTTATGTACACGGTTGACATGTGATAGGGCTGCAGTTTTGCTACACATTCTTTCACAGTGTGTGTGTGTGTGTGTGTGTTTTATTTTTTGGCTTCATCCATATGTGTGTGTGACTGTGTAATCAAATGCTTTCAAAAAGAATTGAAACATCAGCTCCTTGCAAACAACAGATATGTCATGGTGTGACATTCCCACAAACTGTCAAATAAAAACTGCACAGAATGTTTCAAAGGCATCAAAATATCTCTGAGGTAATCAGATCTAACACATAACAGTCACTAGTTGCCAGTCATTCGCATCATGACTAAAACAGATACAGATAGCATTTTCTATGTAACGTATCTATTTAAAAACATTAATGAAATAAAATAAAAAGTATCTGTTAATTGAGGCCACAGAGTCTTTAAACAAAAGTGGTTTTCTACCCTTTTGCTGAGGTTCATCATCGAACTAATGTTACATTTTTTTACAGAAGTACTTTCAGTGACAAAGTCAATGATTGGAGTGTGTGAAAATATTCAACAAACACATTCTTTCTCCTTTACTCCATACAATAATCACATTCAAAACACCTTGTTAGGTCTGAATTCAAATGATCTGTCATTTTATCGTGTGACACTGTCTTGATGAGCATACTCAGGTTTTACATGTGCTATTGTAAAGGAAATGGACAAATTCTTTTTTTCAGACAAGACAAATCTCCCATGTGTGTAACATGATACATTCTCAGCCTGAGAATACAAAAACAGAACATCAAAATGTAGGCATTCTACTGTAACAATGAAGTGTCTCCTTGCTATCATTTTTATGTAAAATGTAAAAACACATTCAGCATATTTTTAATGTTTAGCCAAGTACGATTTAAGTTTCTAGCTCCCTTACTAAAGTAAAAAGATTAAGAGGATAAACAAAAAACAGGAACATTATTAAGGCATTTTGTTCAAACCAACTTTATATGAGAGGTTAATTTGTTTTTGTAAAAATTCATAAAGGTAGCCATACTAAAAGTGCACTTAATGAATGGGACCGAACCGGGCTGCTCTCCTAAATTTCAATATGCTTGACTTGAAGATGAATATTTTGGTGTGAAATTGCCAGAAGTCTTTAACTCCTTAACCAATGAGAACTGCAAGAGCAAGTACACATTCATTAATGTTCAAGCTTAAATTAGCCTAATTAAATAATCCCACTCTCTCTTTTTCTATCTAATGTCACAGTGTCTGCAGAGATGCATCAAGTTCCTTTGGGTTCCTGGTCCATGTCATGTAAATGGAAATTGACAGTTTCATCCTGTCTGAATGGACATTGTTTGAGAAATGGCAGCTTTTGTAGATGTTACCAGTTGGTTTCTCAGTGGTTATTAAAGATCATTTTCTTCCCTAAATGTCAGAATGAACAGAAGTTTTCCAAAACTGTTCATATAATTTAGAGATGCTTCTGTGTGACCTTTATTGATTTGCTTCAAGTTTTAAAATAGATCTTCAGATTGTCTTTGATAAGACTAGATGCATTTTCCAAAAGCAGATATGACGCTTGAAGACAAACCAACAATTTCAACAGGTTTAACGGTGCACTCTGTATTTTTTTTTCTTTATTAAAAACATTTTAGTCCAAAAGAAATAATTACTTTTGAATAATGTTTAAAATTATGTCCATTCACATGAGATGAAGACTAGTCATATCAGTGGCCTAATGAAAGCTGTTGTATTCTACATGAAGAGGGTCTGCCATTTTGACCTCAACACTCATTTCAGTTATTGGACACTTTCAGTGGAATAAATTAATCATGGCTGACTGCGAATAATGCATTGATAACTGAACACTTCCCTTTACTAGTGTGATGCTTCATCCAAACCACTAGGTGTCAGTGTGAGTCGAACAGCAACATACAAAAAATGATTGAGTGCACCTTTAAACCTGTTTCTAACTGTTTGCCAGAGCTTTCTCTCTTCTATCACAGTGTCCACAGGTCCAGCTCATTCACAATTCACTCAAAGTGGCCACTCTTGTCCTCATCGTCACCGAGTCACGGAGCAGAAATGTCTCTCTACGGCACTGTCACAGTGAAGACGCTCTCAGCAGAGGTCAGAGACATAGTCAAAGTCTCGGAAGCTGTCCTGATCCTTCCGTGAGAGCACCCGAGGTTCACGAGGCGGAGTGAGATTCGCCGCTTCTGTTGTGAATTCCTCATCGAAGTTGCTGACATCTTCTTTTCCTCCGATTGACGGAAGGAAGGGAGGAGGGAGTTTACGGAGGAGAAGAGCCTCCCAGTCCATATTCTGAGGGGAAAAAAGAGAGGCACAGGATGATTATTTTTCTTTTTGTGGCACTTTGTGTGAAAAGTATATGTATGAACATATTTATTTTAGTTATGTTAGAATACAAAAAAAATGCAAACTAAATATATTAATAAATTCATAAACATTAAAGAGAGGGATGCACTGATACGACAAGCCAATAACTTTTTTTCTTGTTATGGGTGAAAAAAGATAAATGGTTGATAATCAAATTCTATACTATAAATTAAAAATGAATAATAATAATAATAAAAAGAAATTAACATTTTACAAGTAAATTTAATCTTTTCAAACTTCAAATTTTTTTTTTACTTGATGTACCCCCTGAGATTTTAATGTAATATTTCAAAAAATTAAACAACATTTTAATTTTCACGGTTCTCTAATGTTGATAATAATAATAATTAAAATTATAGTAGTTTTAACTAGTTTTCATGTTATAAAAACAAAGACAGAAATATTACTCCTTTGATTTGATAATCACACTAAGCTATATCACGATTATCATGCAGTCTAATTTAAATTTCCCTTTTGATATAATGAATTATTAGCTTATTATCAACTCACAAACCCTGATGTACATTATGAAAAGGGAATTTTAAAAATCTTTCTCACCCTAAAGAAAGGTTGTTTCTTGACATCCTCTGCGTCTTTCTCACTGGAGCCCAGTCGTCTTTCTGGATTTCTCCTTAGTAACTGTACAAAACAATATGCAAAATCAAACTTTATTCATATATTTATTTTTACATCACATTATATAAAGAAAATCAGGACATTCAGCAGGGCTAAATCTTTATCTAAATGAATAAAAGAAAGCTCAAAAAAATATTTACCCTCCTCATAATGCCAATGGCCTCTGAGGAAAGGAACCGTGGGTATCGAACTTCATCGTTCACTATGCTGTCAAAAACCTCCTCTTCATCATCACCTGGAAATGGAGACTAGAAAGACAGTTTTAGATCAGACAAATACCAACACTATATGAACGTTTCAAACATTTCAAAAGCTCAAATTTCTCACCTCTCCCACCAACATCTCGTATATAAGCACTCCGAGTCCCCACCAGTCGACGGCCCGCGTGTACGACGTGTCTGTTAGAACCTCTGGAGCCAGAAACTCTGGAGTCCCACAGAACGTACTGGTCCGGTCCCCAAAACCCATACCTGAGAAAGAGACAAAAATGTCTGATGTGACTTCATAACAAGCCCAATCAACATACCAAGGCACACCAACAGAAAGATAGGCAGAAAAAGAAACCATGAAAGAGAGAGAAAAGGAACAGGGGTGAAATTCTTTACCTTCTTTACACAATCCAAAATCGGCGATCTTCACGTAACCCTCTGTGTCAAGCAGCAAGTTGTCCAATTTAAGATCTCTGGAGAAGAAACACAAACATGTATGCAGTAAACAGTATATTTAAAACATGTGCACAGTTTTTTTGCATACTCACCGGTACACAATCTTGTTGTCATGTAAAAATTGAAGTCCTAAAACTACACAAGCAGCATAGAACCTGAAACACACACAAACACAAATTAAATTTGCATTAAAAAGCTGGAAACCTTCCATTTTTTATTATAATCTTCTACCTTTAAATCTAAATATCACACAAACATTAAGTTAATTAATAAACATACTAAATAATGTTTTAAGCTCTTATTCTTGTGGAAATTGTTGGTTGGTCCCCACAATATATACTACCGTTCAAAAGTTTGGGATCAGTAAATTAAAAAAAAAAGAAGAAATTATTACTTTTATTCATAAAGCATGCTGGTTTATATTTCAAATATAACATTAAAACAAATCAGTTTTTCACAAAAATATTAAGCAGCACATTGTTATTAATATTCAATGTTTCTTGAGCAGCAAATCATATTAATATATTCAAATAGAACCAGCCATTTTAAATTGTAATAATATTTCAGAGTATTACCATTTTTACTGTATTTTTGATCAAACAAATGCAGCGTTGGCGAGCATAAGAGACTTCTTTCAAAAACACTTAAAAAATCTTTTAAATGACAGTGTAGCATATTTCAGGTTGTTTGATCCTTGTGGGGACATTTGGTCCAGACAGTGCAGCCAAAACCTGAGAAAACATACACAGCCCGTGGCTCGGTGAAGACGTCTGCGTGTATATGCATCATTAGGTCGCCGCCTGCTGTGTACTCCATGACAAAACACACATGTTCTGGGGTCTGGAAACATGCAAACAGGTTCACGAGGAAGGGGTGTTGCGTACTGTTCACCGTCTCAAAAATGCGCTTCTCACACATCAAACTGAGGGAAAGACAGGAAGAGAGAAGCAAGAATAAATGAACAACACATTTCTGAAAAACTATAATAGTATATATAATTTATAATAATTTAATATAACTCATTGATGGTCGATTAAGCAAGCTCATCATTAGAGTGTGCAGTTTTGAGGTGTGTGCGGTTCATGGGCAAAACTCCTGCAGCAGACCCACGAGGAAAAGTGAAACAAGCGCACCATAGTTGCATAGTCTAAATGTATTACATTTATATTTATGCATTTGGCAGACGCTGAGAGATGGCGACTGCTGGGATAAAACCAGCAACCTTCTTCATATCAGTTCAATGGTTTAACCCACTAGACCACCATCTTGGCACTTGGTATATACAAATACTTAGTATAGTTTGGTCTCTAAGTGGATCAAATATACTTGTTGTATTCTGCTAGTTGAGACCTTTTCAATACTATAACGACAAGTTTATCTGTTATGTACAATCATTTTACAGATTTTATTCTAATATGTCAACAAATTTAAAAGCACTTGTTAAGGGATGGTCATATTCCCTATATTCACTGTAAAGCCAAGCTTTTAAGCTTTTAAAGCAACACCTAGTTAGTGTTGGATTAAGCGAGTGGTTATGTAAAGTGATAACTTAGTAGCACCCCCGCTTCGGATCTAAGAGGATAAGGTTAACGATTAATCGTTAATTTAAACAACGATCGATTATGGGAATTTATGTAAATTGAAATCGCTACTCAAAACAAAAAGGAAAAAGTTATTTTGTTTACCTTTCTACTTCATCTCTGGCCACAATGTCTCCTTTCTTTAGGGCTTTTATGGCATACATGCTGCCTGACTTCTTGTATTCTGCCAACAGCACCTAACAGACACGCATATGATGAACATTTCAGAGAGAAAGAGAGCTAGGGTGAAGTTGAAGGATAAAAGAAAGGGTTAAAGGCGAGGAAGGCTGAAAAATCACCTTCCCAAAATGGCCTCTGCCAAGAACAGCAATTAGTCTGAAATCCTGCAGGCTCAAAGGGGTCTTCTTCTGTTTACTGCAACACAAACAAACACACACATACTTAGACACCACTTTAAAGACCCAGATATAGTTGCTATACGCGTTATCCGAGAATCATTATATTGTGTGCACATGCATGTGTGTTTGAGTGTACCTGCTCAGTGAATGTGTTCTGATTTGTCGTTCAGGAGTGGTGAGGTCAGGAGCAGACAGGGGCTCAGTGGCCGGTTGTCGTTCCTGTGCCGAGAGAGAGGGGAGAGGTTACAGAGAGACAGGAGAGGCTAAATAGAAAGAGGTGGAGTTATAGAAGGTCTCTCACGGGAGTGCTTGTATCCGTCATGTCTCGCCGGATGTCCACCTTCATTGGCGAGTCATAGTCTAAACTCAACTTTTCCACTGATATCTCCCTGTAACACACAAACATAACTGAAACAAAACCAACATTCCAGCTTGTTTGTCAGATCAGATCCACACTTACATCACATGACACTTACACAAACATAATACTCATACTAGTGTGTACTTTAGTAAATTAGTTGCACTCTAGCTTAGATTTACTGTTTATATGTGCTGATTTAAAGGATAGCTCACCAAAAAATTTAAAATATACTATATCCTGGCCATTGTTTCCCATATCATTCAAGTAAATTAATCTGATTTAAATGAAATAATAACGCAAATTAATTGACTTAAAGTTGTATGAACCAATTTGATAATTTTATGAAAATTTAAGCAAAGGTGAAATCGGTCGCAAAGTTTCAATAAAATGTTTTAAATATCAGCTTTAAAATATGGATTTATAGATGATTTAAAATGAGGATATAGGGAAAAACCTCACCATAGACAATAAAGTTTACATTCATACTTTTGTTTTTATAGTACCCATTCAATATGGTTATATAATAACAACAATAATATTTTTTTTATTTGAATTATTATTATTATTACTAAAATATTTTTAATAAATTATAAATCAAATAAGCCAATAAAGAGATATCACTATAGTAATAATACTACTGTAAGTACTGTGCAATAATGTACAAGTACTGTAAAATAAAAAAGGAGTATTATTTTATTTTACAGAACAACTTTAAAATTACAATACCAATATTCATGGTTGTCTTAACTTTTACTTTGGCAGAAAATCACAAGGAAAGCTTTTTCTCTTTTGTTAAAGACAGATTTAACAATTCGCAGATGGTACAGGCTCAGCGGATGATCATTTTAATTATTTTTTACATATCCATGAATACACACGTATTATGCATGCACTGAATGTGCGCGTGATTTACCCTGTCTGTACAGTGTGTGCGTGAGGGCTGTAGGTTCCCGTGTTGTTGACGGTTGGGATGGCATTCCTCAGTAACCTCACCCACGTGCCGATATCAACGTTCATCTGCCTAGCCCGCAAGAAGGCTTTACCTGCATGTGACCACAAACACGCACAAAAGAAAACATGTTTGTTTAATCTCTGACCACTAGATGGAGCTCAACACCATTTAAGTCACATGCCACTGATTTAAGTAAATGCCTTTCAGGTCAATTTTAAGTGCATTTTGATAAATTAATCAATAGATTAATGCATTTATTGTAAATAGAGAAAATATTTCTCTTACCCTGTTGTTTGGAGAAAACTTTCTTCTGGCGTTTTAGCCGTGGAACCCTGTCGATCACGGGGTTAAAGAAGGTGACCTAAGGTAGACGGATGTTATTTTAATGGTGCCCAGTAGTAGTGTCAAAGATTTTGGAACATTTATTTGGTTTCAGTGCGTTTATAAAGCAACCTATGCAATAAATAGCGATAGAGACTCCCTTTATGGACATAAGAGACATATTTTTGAGTGTGCATTGTGCGAGTACCTCTGCCAACAGTAGTCCCTGTGGTTCTAGCTCTAGTTGTACTCTGTGTTTCTGGTTGTCCAGGAAGTCCTCCAACTTAAGAAATTTCAAAGCACACAGAGAGCGGTAGTCTTTCCAGTACACAGCCATCTCCATCTCTCTGGACTGCACACAAAGACACACACAATTACATGTTTTGTATTATTTATATACTATAGTTATATACAATTTATTTATATACTATATTATGTGCTTTTGTCACTTTATTTTATTTCATTTTATTTCTATTGCTACATTGTGTATGTGTGTGTGTGTGTGTGTGT
>CM042241.1:56253286-56258286 GCA_023566225.1 Romanogobio albipinnatus | reverse complement strand
ATGCAAAACTGTCATCGCACATGACAGACAGAACAGATTAAATCAAAACTCACCATGGACTAATCACACTATGAATGTTACATACTCTAAACACACACTCACAGGAAAGTTCATCTGTTTTGGGAGGGGTTTTTCCGCTCACACTGCCGCTGCGACTGTAAAGGCCTTTTCCACTCCGCATAAAGGACCGCCCCTCTCCCGGACTGTAACACGGCAACACTACCTGGCTGCCCCGGGAGCGGCCGGGAACCACCTCCAGCACACCCATACAGCCCAGCAATGTTACCTGAAGAGTGCCTGCACATAGACACAAGATTTAAAAAAAAATAGATCAGATCAATCAGATCTTAGAAGCCAGTAGCTGACAACTTCTACTAAACTAAATGAAAAAGATCATTTTTGAATACCAGTGAGCGGAGAGGGCTTGGAGAGGGTGCTGTACTGGTTGTGCAGGTAGGGGGCGCCGTGTCGGGAGCTGAATGCTGGTGAGGAGGCTAAAACCAGCTCCTCTTTAATGACAGATGCTTTGGGATGATCCTCAGGAAGTTCTGCCAACCGCCGATCTAATGAATCTCTCAGCAGATCCAACCTCTGAGACGACTCGCCCAGACGACACTGAGCCTGAAGAAGCAGAGAGAGGAAGAGTTAGACTTAATTACTAACTTAATTGGAAAAGTGTACAGTGTACTTAAATAACAGAAGATAAAGATATCATTGAAAGCTACATGCCATTGTTTATAATATAATTAATATAAAATAATATAATATATAACGTTCAAGTTTGGGCCATAAGATTTTGTACATGGCTTTGAAAGATTTTATATAATGATATACATTACATTTATTTAGTATTTATTTGATATATACAAACAAACAGTAAATACTATGTAAAAAAGTACTATGAAATATTACAATTTAAAATAATAGGTTTCTATTTTAATATATTTTAAAATGTAATTTATTCCTGTGATGCAAAGCTGAATTTTCGGCATCATAACTGTCTTCAGTGTCACATGATGCTTTAGAAATCACTTTGATATGATGATTTGATGCTCAAAAACACGTCTTATTATTGTTAATGTTGAAAACATCCTTGCTAAATAGAAGAATTCATTTCTTTAAAAAAAAGGGGAAAAAAGACTGACCCCAAACTATTAGAAGGACAACACAACACAACACAACACAACACAACACAACACAACACAACACAACACAACACAGTTTTACCTCTGACATGGCCTTCTTGTCCTGAACTTTACTGGCTCCAAGAAGTCTAAGGACATTTTTCGCTCCCTCAGCGACAGCGTGCTCCACGCGGTAATGGTGCCTGAGCTCTTCAATCCGTAGCTCCATACCACATGGGTCAGGCTTTCCTGAAGAGAAACACACACAAATACATATTTAGGTAATCAATATCACTCACATTCCCACAGCAAACTGCAAACTCACAGAAGCTATCACAAGCTATATAAGCCTGAATGGGTCAGTCATTTTAATCGCATAATTAAACAAAATGACAAATTCAAATTGTTTGTTAAAATATACAAACTCTTTTGAATTAGAGAACATTAATATAAAGTGCAAAAATTATTTTATTTAGCTTTTTTAAATTTTATAATAATTTCATGAACTTTGAAATATTCTGGAAATAAGTATTTATACTTAATTGTATACTCATAAATTTAGGGGCTTATGTCTAGAAAATAAAATAGGACTAATACACTGCCCGGCTAAAAAAAAAAGTGGCTAAATTCATAAAAGATCATAAAACTGCAAGCATAATATAATTAGAAGAGTAGCATGTCACACTGCAGGACTCTGCTGTCATTGCTTGAAATGTCACATCAACCACCCGTTAACCAAAATGAAACTGAATTTAATGTGATCTCAAAACAGACATTAAGTCTAAGATACATTAAAAGGTACATGAGGTCAAGTGCATCTATCAGACTTCGAAGAGGATGAAGGAGGATGCTGGATCAGGACAACGAGCTTCCATATAGTAATTACTACTTATGCAAACTGGGGGAGATGATTGTAGATCATCTGAGGTCTGCCATGCTGCCAGCTACAGACTTTTAGAAATAAGAGGATTATTAGGGATTATAAACTGAAAGATTAAGATGCTATGGTGTTATATTATTCGGTCATACCATCAAAAACATTGACATGATGTTCCGGGTTTTATATAAATATTTGTCTGTCTGTTTGGTTCTGACTGCAATACAAGCAATTCAAAGCATTCCTGAGTACAGGGAATATTGTGAGTGTTTAAAAACGTTCTCTCAATGTTTACTACAGTGAAGAAAATGAGTATTTGAACACCCTGCTATTTTGCAAGTTCTCCCACTTGGAAATCATGGAGGGGTCTGAAATTGTCATCGTAGGTGCATGTCCACTGTGAGACAAAAAATCCAGATATCACAATATATGATTTTTGTAACTATTTATTTGTATGATACAGCTGCAAATACGTATTTGAACACCTGTCTATCAGCTGGAATTCTGACCCTCAAAGACCTGTTAGTCTGCCTTTAAAATGTCCACCTCCACTCCATTTATTATCCTAAATTAGATGCACCTGTTTGAGGTCGTTAGCTGCATAAAGACACCTGTCCACCCCATACAATCAGTAAGAATCCAACTACTAACATGGCCAAGACCAAAGAGCTGTCCAAAGACACTAGCGACAAAATTGTACACCTCCACAAGGCTGGAAAGGGCTACAGGGAAATTGCCAAGCATCTTGGTGAAAAAATGTCCACTGTTGGAGCAATCATTAGAAAATGGAAGAAGCTAAACATGACTGTCAATCTCCCTCGGACTGGGGCTCCATGCAAGATCTCACCTTGTGGGGTCTCAATGATCCTAAGAAAGGTGAGAAATCATCCCAGAACTACACGGGAGGAGCTGGTCAATGACCTGAAAAGAGCTGGGACCACCGTTTCCAAGGTTACTGTTGGTAATACACTAAGACATCATGGTTTGAAATCATGCATGGCACGGAAGGTTCCCCTGCTTAAACCAGCACATGTCAAGGCCCATCTTAAGTTAGCCAATGACCATTTGTATGATCCAGAGGAGTCATGGGAGAAAGTCATGTGGTCAGATGAGACCAAAATATAACTTTTTGGTCATAATTCCACTAAACGTGTTTGGAGGAAGAAGAATGATGAGTACCATCCCAAAAGCACCATCCCTTTCCTTTCTTCTTTCCCAAAAACTTTCCTTTCCTCCTTCTCTTCCTTCTTCCCTCCCTACTCTAGACTGTGCTACACTGAGCAATGTACACAGTCTCAGTATTTCAGGCTCTTATTGCGCTTCTCGACTCTTCATGACCAATCGCTTCATGTACCCCCAAGTTGTAAGTCGCTTTGGATAAATGTGTCTGCTAAATGCATAAATGTAAAATGTAATCCCTACTGTGGGTGGTAGCATCATGCTTTGGGGTTTTTTTTCTGCACATGGGACAGGGCAACTGCACTGTATTAAGGAGAGGATGACCGGGGCCATGTATTGCGAGATTTTGGGGAACAACCTCCTTCCCTCAGAGCATTGAAGATGGGTCGAGGCTGGGTCTTCCAACATGACAATGACCTGAAGCACACAGCCAGGATAACCAAGGAGTGGCTCTGTAAGAAGCATATCAAGGTTCTGGCGTGGCCTAGCCAGTCTCCAGACCTAAACCCAATAGAGAATCTTTGGAGGGAGCTCAAACTCCGTGTTTCTCAGCGACAGGCCAGAAACTTGACTGATCTAGAGAAGATCTGTGTGGAGGAGTGGGCCAAAATCCCTCCTGCAGTGTGTGCAAACCTGGTGAAAAACTACAGGAAATGTTTGACCTCTGTAATTGCAAACAAAGGCTACTGTCCCAAATATTAACATTGATTTTCTCAGGTGTTCAAATACTTATTTGCAGCTGTATCATACAAATAAATAGTTAAAAAATCATACATTGTGATTTTTTTTTTAGATTATGTCTCTCACAGTGGACATGCACCTACGATGACAATTTCAGACCCCTCCATGATTTCCAAGTGGGAGAACTTGCAAAATAGCAGGGTGTTCAAATACTTATTTTCCTCACTGTATTTCTGATTTACATATATTTTTAATATAGCTGAGACTAGAAGAGCGTGCTTGTGTGTGAGCGAGTGTGTGTGTTTGGACTTTCCTAGTAAAATCATATTGATACATCACGACTTGGAGGCAAAAAAGATGACAAAAGGAGGAGTTTGCACTTAGTTGAATTAGTGGATTTATAAAGAGGTATAAGACAGAGAAAAAGACATAAGGAGAAGTAAAGAAGAATTGACTGCAGTGGTTTTTGTGTCCTAATAAGGCATGAAGCTGAATGAGGTGACAATTTCATAAACAGACTCGACGAGTGCATGTGTGTAGATGTACACATTAAAAGGTGTATGTGTGTTTATACGGGAGTATTAAAGAATGTGTGTGTTTGTGTTAACTAATGCCACTATGAGCCTGAAACATTTTGTTTTATATCATACGGTCTCTGGTCTATGTCTGAAGATATTTCATAAGCTATAATTACTTTAAAAGCATATAAAGTTTAGGTTTGTGTGTTATCATAACGCAAGGGAATTTTTCATTCAACCATGATAACATTTCAAATAAGTATTAGTCTTATTTTACAATTTACCTGAGAAACAAATCTACATACGATATTATTAAGACACTGAGAATGTATCTGGAATTAACATTATTTTTCTAAGGAAAAATAATAAGTCTCTTCTTATGCTCAACAAGAATGCATTTATTTGAGCAAAAATACAGTAAATATTGTAAAATATTACATTTTAAAGTAACTGTTTCCTATTTCAATACATTTTAAAATGTAATTTATTTCTGTGATGGTAAAGCTGAATTTTCAGCATCATTACTCCAGTCCTCAGTGTCACATGATCCTTCAGAAATCATTCTAATATGATGATTTTCTGCTCATAAAACATTTATTATTATTATTAATCTTGAAAACG